>DWME01001552.1:0-24239 GCA_018244795.1 Parelbella ahira ahira
CACGCCACTGAGCTCGATCTTCAGCTCTTCGCATCCAACCGCTGCCAGCCACTTTACGTATATCGTCACTCCACCTGGCTGGAGGGAGTCCTACGCTACGTTTGCCGAGTCGCAGTCTCCACATAATAACGGTCTCAGTATAATCATTATCACCGCGAAATATGCTCTTACACACGTTCCCTCCGTCAGCCAGAGTTCACTGAGAGCGTATGCCATTAAGCAGGCATCAAGTGCGCCCGTGTACCCCTTGGTTTAAGGTAGTACACAGAAATATCTATAGTATATTATATTATAAAGTATTGTATGGACGTGTAACTAACGTCAACGGCTTAAAATGTAATGATTTGAACCTGAATCATATAGCATGTTGTGTAATTACAAAATGATTGAAATAGTAGGTACATGTTCAAATAAAAATACGTAAATACTACGTATATACGTAAATACAACGACATAAGGAATTTCATTGAACGGGCAAGCGTAATAAACACCTTTAAAGTCTGTTACAGAAAACATATCAATGTATCTGTATATGTATACTCTTAGATGAGATTTTAATATTTGAGATAATGAAAACTTAGTAAAATATTATAGCAATGTTATGCGATTCATGTTAATTCATCGGGAAACAATAATATTAAACCATTTCAATGAAATAATCATTTCAATCCGTTTATTTCCCACCAAAATTGTATCGACAATAATATTATCATTGTGTATTTATGCACGGTAGCACTCCAATTGTAGGGAGCTATACTCACCCATTAAGTTAATTGAGGATTAGGATAATACCGTTGATGGTGCGTGACACTGAATCCAAAATGGGAGTTTGAATTCACCCCATGGCCATTATCTCCTTAACGTTGTTTGCTCAAGAGAAGGAAAAATTTTGTGTAAGGCTGTTTATTTATAAGTTTCTACAACTTGTAAGTTTCTTCGATATATATATTTCTGCTAATTATAAGTTTTTAATAAATGATTATAAGTTTCTTTTATTTATGTTTCTAGATATTATTTATAAGTTTATACTTTTTTTCCCACCTTTTGAACCTCCCACCGTTGGAGACAGGTCTCCTGCAGAGTGAAAGGATTTCTACTATTTCTGTATTGTATCTCGACCCAGCATTTGCACTCAAGGCCCCCCGATCGGCAGTCGCGCTTGCAACCAACCACTTGACTAACGAGGCAGTCATTTATAAGTTTATTATATTTATAAGTTTCCACTAATTATAAGTCTACTAAATAATTATAATTTTTTTTTCTTGTTATAAATTTATTTATTTATAATTAATTAATACGCACATGTTTTCATGCACATAACATACATGTGCATAATTATACACGGTTGTGTGTATCAAATTTCACTTCATTTATATATTATGTAAAGTGTCCATGGGTTGTGTAGCAATTACGCCTCAAGTCTCGCGTCTCATCAGCGCTTTATGGTTCCCCTGTTCCGAAGGGGTCTACTTTGAGAATGAAAAGGGTACGAGGGTTAAGAGTTAAGGTTATAGAACGCTGGTAGAATGCCCCGCACACGCAGATATAACTCAATTTAGAGAGCCTTATGAAAATACTTCATACGTGCAGGTTAACTCTCGATCCTTTTCTTCACCCACACATTTAATTTAATTATACAGAACTTGTGTAATTAAATTTTAGAAACGCACATAATTTTGTAAGGCTCGAATGACTGGCCAGTGCCTGAAACTAGAATGTTCGAAGCAAGAGGTAGAAGCTATGGTAATGAGAGGAATAATTTTGAAAGCTATATCCCTGGAATGGAAGCTGCATTTCTAAGACACTAGTATATCAGAGCTAGAAACATCATTATAGGTATTAAAGAGCTTACTACATTAATGACAATGTGTATGATATATACATATATTCAAGGTTATTATTTATATACATATGAGGAAACTTGCACACCTTAGAACGTACTAAAAAAAATTCTACAAGGCGTGTGAAGTCTGCCGACCCGTGCTTGTCTAGCGTAGAAGACTATAGCTTTGACTCTCTCATTTTAGGAGAAGCCCCGCGGTCTTAATCATAAAGGGTCAAGAAAAAAAATGTTACGTATTAGCCCGGATAATTAGCCTCGCTCACACTTTAAACATTGTCTAATTTAGAAATACAGATAATTGTAGAACGTTAAACGTATGACTTAAGCTTAGAATTTCAGACCTTCAAACGAAAGGCTCCAATCTAAATCCCTAAGCTATCACTACCATCAGGTATTCGCAAATAAAAGTGAGATATCTTTGTAGTCCCGCGACTCGAGTTCTCCCTCCGTTGCATGATTGGGTACGTGAAAACAATAACGAACAGTTTTCACAAGCGCCCGCTATTCGCCCAACGACATGAGCTTTAGGAACCAGTCTGTTACAGTTATGTTTTGATAGGAAATAATTTATTGACTACAGCGAAATCATTTGGTGACCAATAATGCAGTTCTTTTGTATCGTTGTGTTCACGAAAAATATCGAAACTACAGAATAGTTTTGATCTAATTCATCTAATCTAGTATTATTATTACCATAAAAACATTGACTATTGTTATTACGATAACGTTTATTATATCCACTATTATTATTACATTGTCACTTCAGGTCACTTCAAAGACTAGAAAGTCCCGCTTTGCGGATCCAACTGCTTCTTCTACATTCACTGCTATTTGCATACATGCTTCCTAGAAACTGGTTTTGGAAACATCTAATTTCCCCATCAACCAGATATTGATCTG
Source organism: Parelbella ahira ahira (assembly GCA_018244795.1). NCBI lineage: Eukaryota > Metazoa > Arthropoda > Insecta > Lepidoptera > Hesperiidae > Parelbella > Parelbella ahira. The sequence continues at coordinate 2,744 of DWME01001552.1, forward strand.
TATATCGACCAGTTTATTTTCATATTTATCATTTTAAGTACTACTTGACGTCCACACCTCCGGTCGTTATCTAGTATCGGTTAGATTGACTTCGAAGTATGGGAAATAATAAAAAATAATAATAATATAAGTAGCAGTAGATAAGCAGTGGTAGCCTAGTGGTTAAGAATTCAGCCTCTCATTCCGGGGGTCCTGGGTTCAAATCCATGGCGCGCACCTCTTTATAGAAGTATCGGGAAATAAGTATCATTTAATAAGCTGCCAGCCGGCGAGCGCTGAACATTGCCACTTTCCTCACACCTCCTTTCATGGAAGAATCTCAAATACGAATTTATAAACTGCCTCATTTCGATATTTTATCCGTAATAAAGTTGTTAGCGCAACAAAAATAAGGCCACTTCGATATTACCATTCTGCTCATTAACATTTTTTAGAAACTAAATTAAATCTCAAATCCGGCTCATAAATCGCTACTTTCAATTTTTGTAGTCTCGCAGTAATCAACCACTTAGTATTTCAGTAATCTACAGCCATTATTTATGATGCTTTAATTTGAAACTGCTGTTATTCGTTTAAGTGCTAACCTATTTTTATTTTTACTAAGTCGAGCCTCAAATAGTTAGATATACAGGTGTGATGTTACCAGTGTTCATATTTTGTGGTTTTGATTTTTGAGAAAAGCTAATCTTCCAGTTTCACTATGTCACACTTGGCTAGCGAAGTAGACCACGACCTTAACTCTTCTCATTCTGAAAATAATCTCGTATTTAACAACGATAATGATGAAAATGAATCTAAGAATATCAACCGACTGTTAAAGTCTTTGCCTGTTATATTGTTCGAGCTAACTTCGTTCGTAGCGTTGCTCCTGTTACCGATCTGTGCAAATGCTCGATGGTTAATTGGCATAATAAGAGCAATGAAATTTCCATGGTATTACTCAATTCATGATCTTCCATTTCCCGATGGCGAGGGTCGTGCGATGGAATTGATTGCGATTGTATTGTAACATCGCTCCCGTCACCCAGCGTAATGAGTTTCACAAATGGGCGTTATAGCATTTTTAATTGAAGTATACATCATTTCTTAATTACGCTACCTTGAGTTTTGTTGATTTCGTGTTTATACAATTCTCAGTTAAAGATCCTATAATCGGGAGGTATATGTATTATATACCAGAGTTTTAATTAAACTTATTCCCGTATTTTATTATATTGTCACTGACTCGTCATGTCTACCATATATTTTCACCATCATCCGGGACTGAATAGGAACGAATGTCATAAGGCATTAAGTACGCCCTTCGTAACCTAACTTTAGGTTATTGTGTTTAAGTTATTATTATTGTTTATTTTGCTAACCGTAAAATTACCTAACAGTGTGCAGTATGCGGTCACACCAGTTGCGGGAACCTCAAATCCAGCATCCGTCTGGAGCACAGGCTGGGTGTTCGTATGGCTGTGTTTGTATGCGTCTGTTTTAATGTTTTCGCAGTGAATATATAATAAATAATTGGCAGGTATATCACTCATGTATGTAATTCATTCTATAGAGTAGTGTGTTATAAATATAATATGAAATATTGCAATGTAACTTACTTTATTCAAAAACATAACGATATAAATCTCATAAAAACTAACAAAAATAATATATGTGTTTATTCTTCCTGATTTGCATATTTTTCGGCTTAAAGTAAGTATATTAAATTTGAAAATTAATTTATCTAAAACATTGTACTAGTATACATATACCAGAATAGTTATATCTACTTGAAATTATAGTTAAAGAAAGATTTTATTGAAAACATAACTGTTTCGTGGATTTCATATAAATGTAGATCTGCGTGTTTTCGCGGTTTCCACAAAAGTTATTTGTTCCCAGATCGAAAGGACGAGGTGAAATAAAAGACCATTGTTCTTACACTATAAAACTATACTTAAATAACAAGTGTTAGTATCGCGTCGGGCGGTGAGATCACTGTGGCTGCGGGGGCGGGGCGAGGCGTGCGGCGAGGAGCAGGATATCGCGTTTCTCCTTAGGGAACCTCAGCTCTCTGGCGGCGACGCGGGCAGCGCGGAGCTCTCTCTCAGCTCGGGCCAGCTCCGTCCGTATCACTCCGGCACCAGTCGCGGCCGCTTCCCTCTCCCTGGACGCCCACTCCCGCGCCATCTGCTCGCGCATCGCGTCGTCCAGAGCTCGTGCAGAGTAGTGGGCTACAACCTCCTGTCTAGAGCACTGACGCTCGCGCATCGCCCGCAACGACCCGTTCCAGTGCAGCAACTGGAACACCGTCATCAGTTCCTGGAACTCCAGCATGGTCCTACCCTTGTTCGCTTCCAGCATGAATCTGACAAGGGAAAAGAAAAATTATTATTAGAATAAAGTAGTCGAAACACTAATAGTCAAATGGAAATAACCTAACAAATAACTCGAAAGACATAAAAAGCATTCCTAGATTTAGGAGTCATCGGCAATGAAACTTGAATTATATTTCAATATAATATATTAAAACCTTCATTTATCTGGTTCTATATTATGTAAGTACATGGTAAAGAATACTCAAAAATGTTTGACGATAGCAAAATTATCAGTCCGCAGAGAGATAGGCAAACGGATCGCTTCAATACGAATAGTAAGCGATATCGTTCGGTTCCTAGTCTGCTGACGAACAATGGGTATAAAACTCGAATACACCACATTTGAAAAAAGCAACTGTGTAGATTGCTACAACGTCGCGTATAAACAACGTCTCGTTTGTAAATCGATCGTCAACTGTAGAGTTCGTCAATGGACCATCTTGTTAAAACTTGCCTGAATAAATTAAATACAACGAGACAATAGGACGTCAGCTCAGCTTTGGTTTGAGGTTTGTTCTATATTTCATTGTTATCTGCTGTCGCCAGGCGGAGTTGTAAGTTAAATATTGACTGCTTAGGATACAAAAAAGATAAATTTTGTATTTCATTAAAATATACATAAATATAGTATATTATGACGACTTTGATGTGTGTAGAAGAGACGGAAAACTTGGTTAGATAGAACCTTAGCCGGTGAAGTCCTGACTCTGCTTATCCCTTTTAGAAATAGGCACGACAAATTAGAGAACAGAATCTGAAAACGAATCTTAACAAATAAAAAAAATACTACATAAAGCAAACACTAAGCACGAATATCCCCATAAATAAAACGACCTCCAGTATGCCTCCCCAATGCGAATTGTAGGGATACGATACGTCTTGGTATGGCCTGACAAGGTCTAACGACGTCGTTTAACGATAACAGCCGCAACCGACTGTTTAACTAGCCCATCGAAGCGCAGTAACGCTCGGGGAATTTGTCACTGAACCAAGAGTGAATTCGTAACCAAACTCCCCGCCTCTGTTCGCCCTTGCGTAACTTCCCACATCATCCACCATTCGAAACTGCGGCAAACCCACAAGAATCTATATAACATTATCATAACTATTGTAATAAAAAATCCCTTGTTTTTGACACAAAAGTTTTGTAGTCCACTTGTAACAGAACACTTATTTTATCGTATCGCTGTTTCTGTTTAACGATTCTCATTATTTTCGTGTTCGCTTAGGGCGCAGGGTATCGTGTTAACATAATCGATGGAAAGGAAAGTGAAATGACTGTTTACAACAAGTGAAATGACTGTTTACAACCCTCGATACCGATTTTTTGTGTTACGGAAATGAAAAGATTGGGGAGTTAGAAGTCTCTCAAACTGGCACACGTTTGTGGAGAAAGTGATGCTTACAGATAAAACACCATGCCTCCTAAATACTCCATAAAGAATCGTAAACTAGATATCTTTCACGTAGTCTCATTATCTCGTCGTTAAATGATTCTAGCTTATAATAGAACTGAAATTTCACATAATCTCAGTTGCAAGTGAGTCGCAACTCCTAGAGACTAAGGTAATTTGAATTAATACTTAGTATTACGTCTGCACAGTTTCAAAAAATATTCTATTTATTTTGGAAGATACTCGTAAATATGCAGACAACACATTGGTAACTCTTCTGATTTTGCAGTTGTTTATCATCAGATGAACCGGCTGTCTATTGGCAATATCTTTTAAACAAAGAATTCATAGTTTGCAAGATCCTGTCAGGATCTCAGGATAGTTTTAAATCTGTACATCTGTATTAGGTGTGTGTTTCACCTGAACGCTGCTATTCCAGCGCTGGGGTCTTGGTGGTGCGAGGCTGCGTCCCCGACGAAGGAGGCGCGGGCTTCTGCCACCGCCTTTTCTATGAAGTGTTCTGATATACGCCGAGATTCATGTTCGTTGAACACGCTGTTCATGAGAGCTATTTTCGCAGCACTGCGCCGCGCCTCAGCCTTCGTTGGGCAGTTCTGCACAAGGAAAATATTTGAGTAAAACACAATAATTATACGCTACCGCAAAATTTTCTTGATAGAGCAAGCAAAACAGTGCAGTACGCTCTTCTAACATCCTACTCTACTAATATTCTTATATCATTAACTTTTCTTAACAAATCCTGCACAATAGAAATGTTTTAGTAAAACTATATTTTGATATTTTTAACTTTTCATTATTAATAATAATTTTTGACAACATTTTAATGAAAACTCGAATCGGAAATGGTTTCTAGACACGCAACTTGACAGAGCACTTACACTGAACTCGACGACATAAAATTATAATTATAACCTACTTTAATTTTCATTAAAAGCGTTTTAAGTTATATTAAGTCCAAATGGGCGTTTATTTTGAGTCAACTTATGTATATAATACTATTAAAACATGTGTATTTTTTTATAACCGCACACTTTTTTCCCAATATTTGTTTACTACTACTCTTGACGTCAGATCTCAAGAGGGTACAGTTATTCTTCGCTCAAGTTGTCTCGTACAGAGCGCTTGTTAGCGACACGATCGCGTTTTGACGTATGATTTTCCACGTCTTAAAATTTGAGTTATTTTTATGATAGGGCCGTGATGATTTATATGCAGTATAATACAGTATGTTATATTCAGTACTCGTAACTATTGCATTATTAAACGTGCTGACTATTTAAAAATAAATGTCTGAGGCCTTAAATTGTTCTATTTGTTGGTTGTACATATTGCGAATAAAGTGTTTTCTTTCTGTCTTTCTTTCGTTCTTTCTATCTTTGCTTCTTTCTTTCTTACTTTTAGTATATTCAGGGGTTACCTGAAAACTCCCGAAGCACGCTCCGCCGGGCAGCGTGACGTAGCACACGTAGGGCGGATGCGCCGCCGGCACGGACTCGTAGATGACGAGGGCGCCGCCGCCCGCTGCGCCTCCGTTCCTCGACGCCTTCACTTGCCAGAACTCCTGTAGCGCTTCCACCACGTTCACCGTTGAAAGGACGCCGTCCGCTACGTTGAGTAACAAATAACTTACATCAAAAAGGTTATTTCATTCATACACGTAGAAAATAAGGTGATATATGACCCCTTGAACTATAACTAGCATAGATTCATATAGTCACATCACCCGCACTGATTGGCAGAGGGCCTTGATCGATTTCATTTTGAGAGGAGACCTTTGTCTAACAGCAGAGCGTTGAATTGATTTATAGTGATACCTAATGGGACGGATGAGAAATTTAAAATATGTAATTTCCAATTAATAAGCAAATATTATTTATTTATGTTATGGTAAAGAAAAACCGTATGAAAAGTATCTTAGATTTCATTGTACACGACAAATTTATAAAGTTTCGCACCGCTGAATCAATTTTACGACACGTTTTAATAATAGCACGTCATAATATTCCACACCAGTAAAATTTTATTGAGTAATCTACTACGGAGTTTAAATTCGCAAATTTGTTTCTGAGGAGATCGTTTGTAACTTTGCGTCGTGTCGTTGCCGAGTTTCGAAACGAACGTAAAATCGTCATCAAACTTCCTATCAAATACGGCGTGTAATTGTGACATGTCATAATATATTATTTATATTAAGCATAAAGGCAGATGCTGGAAGCGGCAAGCAGAAGATTGCGGACATCTAATTTGCAGAAAGAGAAGTGTTTGCTTGGCATCTAGTAACCGTTACTAAACATTTACGAAGAAGTAAATTAACTTAATATACCATTTTTCATATGCGCATACAACTAAGTTTTAGGATACAGCTATAAAAGAGAAATATGCTTCGGTATATCAGTTCATAAACATTTACGAGACGCTTGTAAACTAATCATACGCATTTTAATACACAAATATTACTTAGTGATAGATTACACCTAAATTAGATTATAAAACGTAACATCCCGCCTTTAATCCCCGAAGGGGTAGGCTGAGAAGTGTAGTACACTCCCACGTTTCACCAGTTACGTTTAAGTCCCATGGAATGGGTGGCGAGCCTATTGCCATATACCGGGCACGATTCCAGACTCCGAATCACTACTAGAAATTCTAAATCAGAAAAATCCAATAGCACCCAATCCGGGATTTGAACCCAGAACCTCTCGATCGGAAGTCGCGCTTGCAACCACTCAACCAACGAGGCAGTCAAATTAGAATATACTCGTAAATACGTATAAAAGAAAAAACTCATTGTGCACTATTCATTAGTTCGAAGGATCATAAATGTTTACGAGAAAACTAGTAGAAGTAACAAACGATTTTTTTGAGGTAGGTACACGAATACTACTGAGTTAGGAACAACTAGTTGCCGTGCTACATATATGCAAGCAATTTACGAGCAACATATATGGGTCGCCGTCTCTGATGAACGTTTGATTAGTTCTTTCATGTCGTTCGTTCTCATTGTTGATTTTTTCATTACGTTCTGACTGAACGAATCAGTTCATCTTTATTACTTTTAATATTCACACAGTTTTGTTCATTTGTATTGAAATCGATACTAATCGCTTTATACATATCGTATATCTGTGTAAATATAACTTGGTACATTTATGCTAATTGAATGTCATAGAAATGAAGGTAACAGCTGCCTTTCAATCTTCTAAATTTTCACGTCAAAATTTACTGAACCCATTTTGGTGAAATTGGGTATGGAGATTGCTTGAATCCTGTGATAAGACAGCTTACAAATAATATCTGATTCAATCAATCCTACATATGATATAAGGAGGGAAGATTGTGCAAACATTTATTGAAGTTAAATATTTTTTTGAATTTGAATATCAATCTAGATCAACTGATTTTGATAATTTGTTTATAGAAGTACGTAGTTTGTATCCTGGAATTCATTAATTTACCTAAAGAACCTGTTTTAAATTCAATCTCTAAAATTGGTTAACAGGAACATAGTGAAGTAGGTAATGGAATTGTTAAAATTAATATCGATACGAAGTCTTATCGAAGGAAATATTGAGTATATAACTGCAGTAATATGTAGGTACATATATGAACAATAATTTTAAGTGCGAAAAGGTAGTCAGAAATCTAATGAACTCTAAGGCTTCTGTAGTCTGCTATCCCGTACATGGCCACCGTGGTAAATATTTGTTGGTGACGTTCACTCAAGATTAAATAATACATTGATTTATACTTCACCCATTATCACATAATTATAATAATAACGAACACCAATTTTAATGGACTTTTGTAGTCATTAGAACATTACAATGTTCATGGCATTATTTATTGTAAACTTAGTTATGCGAGATTCAATCTAACGCTTTACGTCTCGACATCACGTCAATGTTCCCGCCAAGAAGGCTATCGTTTTAAATTATCTTCAAATCCGTGATTCAGTGTGGTAATTGCAATGAAAGGTTTACGCTGTTGTTTTTGCGAAACTCCAGTCAATGTTGCAATCGCAGCCAACTGGTTAGCTGAGCTTTTGATTAGATGTTGAATAGACGTGGGTAACCATGATTGAGTTCTGGTAACACACAGTTTCGTTAACCTTTTGATAAATACAAATTATGCATGTCTTTATTTCATGTTTTTATAAGTTCATACGTGTATGTAGATGTATAAAAATAATTGTGTTTACTTCATATTCTTTTGTTTTTGTGTGTGCATTGTATTATTCTGTTTTTATTTTATTGTAATTTTTAATACAATTTTTTTTCCTAATTATAAGATAATAATTTTAGTTAATATTTCATTTATTAAAATGCTCCTCAATAAACTAAATTGTAAATGAAATGTTTTATTAAAAAATCTGTAAGTTTTTTAATACTAGACAACAATGTTATATCTAAATAAAATATTATACACGGAATTTGAGAATAACTGACCACTAGAAGTGTTCTCACGTTGCCTCATACATTTTCTTTCTTTATAAGTGTTTCTCAACCTACAAACGATTAATAAAGAGCACCGCGTAATAAACCTAGCTCCATGCGCTATTGTACTCTGTTCGCACGCTCTCTGATCTCCGCTCTCCGCAAATGTCTCTTCTTAGAACCGACGTTCACATAAAACAATGTACAATGTGACAATAGACGTAGATAATAGTGTTAATATAAGTTTACCGTTTTAACTACACGTGTGTGTAAGTGTTCATAATTCATTTGTGATGGACAGCTGGTTTAGCTGCTGGCCAATGGACTTGCTATTGTGAGACGCACCGACCAAAAGAGATGGACAAGTAGGAACTTACTCAGTTAATACTTATATACTAACACCGTCTCGCAGGAGCGTTAAACAATTCCCAGTCAATTTATGAATGTAATATTACTCTTCAAGTATCCATTTATGTTTGTGTTAAACTACCAATATATAAGGAAAACATAAAAGTATGAGGCAAAAATAAAATGACACAGCGGAGCATCCCTTTATGTCGTCGAGTTTGTTAAATTATTTTCTTTATATTGAAAGTAACATTTTCGATTAATTAAAAAAAGTCCAGTAATTTTTCAGTGCTAATTTGTACCGACCTTTGTTAAAATAATTGTTAACAAAGTTTTATTAAAAAGTGATTATAAATGACATTTTGCAATCGATTTGATACCGAATACATTCAGCTTTGCACACTACTTTACTACACTACAAAAGTTAGGATCCGTTCAAACGAAACGAATCTATTAGTCTTAGTTAAAAAGTTCTAAAATTCTATGATTCTGATTACAAAGAGGCAATGAAGTAATATCTATGTGCTATACTGATATATAATGAACAATATCAGCCTTACTGATACATATAATATATAATTATGTCATATCAGCTACACTCTCACAAAATTAGGTAATACCAGCTATCATCATCATTATCATCACCAGCCTACTCCCGTTCACTGCTGGACATAGGCTCCTTCAACGGCACGCCACTGAGCTCGATCTTCAGCTATTCGCATCCAACCACTGCCAGCCACTTTGCGTATGACGTCACTCCACCTAACTGAAGGGCGTCCTACGCTACGTTTGACAAATTGCGGTCTCCACTACAGAAAACATATGGAGTGGAGACAGTGACTACCAGCTGTACTAACACATAAATAATTAAATAATATCAACAGCTAATTAAATCGCAATTTATCCCTAAATCATATCGTAAAATCTTTAAATTCAAGTTAGTAGGATATATTTTACTATAGCAAATGAGGTATGCTCCCAATTCGCAAATCAGCGCAGCATCCCGTTGGAGGTAAGTGGCGCACGTACTGCCCGAGATCTGACTTGAATTGTAAACTAGACATTGTCATCTCAGCCTTATTACTTGTTGCAACGATAAAGGAAATATCATGAGGAAACTTGTGCGTGTAAATTCTACCAACCCTCACTTTCGCCGGTATTTCAACAGGACGTTAACCCTTCACATTTTGAAAGGAGACCCATGTCCAAAAGTAGCACAATAGAAGGTCTTATAACGACGATGAAAAAAACTCGGAAATATAAACTACAGTTAAAATGTCTAACAAAAGAAACGTTTATTTTTGATAGCTTATACATACTTTTGCTAGTGAGGGTTGTTTCTTTAGCAATGACCCATATACCTGCTAGGCGAACTTCGATTTGTACAGCAATCAGGCAATTTTATTTTATAAATACTATATATTTAATGTTCATTATTCTTTAACTGTTTGTTCCCCATCACTAATACGAGCACGATTATTTTTTATTTAATACCTTAATATTTCACCAGTAAACTCCGGTATTAGTGCTTAGTATATATACAATCTTAAACACACACTGAGCTATCATTACACATATACCTACTTGTCTTTAGTGAGAACCGAATTTTGAACTTTTTGGTCAACAGTGATGTCATTACTTATAAAGATACAAAATTTATAAACGTATATTTTTTATTTATTTTCTTTATCTTAGGTGAATAACATAGAATTTTCTTAATTTAAACATTAGTTATTAATAATTATAAATTCAAATTGAACAATAATAAAATTCAACGAATTCAACAATACGAATTGTTGTTACAGCTGCCTGTGGTCTGGTACAGCTGTCTGCCACAGCCATATTATTTACATTAAGAACAATGTTAAAATGACGAAATTCAATCAGCTATTTGCAATTTGAGTTTGTTACAGATATTTATGGTTTAACACCTTCGTTTGCTACAACCATGACATAACAAAATAGATATTGTATAAAATACTTCTGCAAGAACTTCTGTTACAGAGGTACCTCACAATAATCTGTAAAGCCGATAGTTAATTAGTTCGAAGAAGAATTCTACTAGACACATGTAGGGGGTAAATCAATATCCATATTTTTATACTTATTCTTATTATGTTTGTTATTATTATACTTGACTGACTCGTTGGTCGAGCGGTTGCAAGCGCGAAGGCCGATCGGGGGGTCTTGGATTCAAATCCCTGGTCGGGTGTTATTGGATTTTTGTAACTTAGAATTTTTAATAGTGACTCGGAGTCTGGAATTGTGGCCGGTGTATGGCAATAGGCTCACCACCTATTCCATGGGACCTAAACGTACCTGGTGAAACGTGGGAGTGTACTACACTCCTCTGCTTACCCCATCGGGGATTACAGGCGTGATGTTACGTTGTTACGTTCGTATTGAACTTGTTCGCTGCCTCATTTATATTTACGTCTCATAATAACGTTTTGAAGTGGAAGAAGATGTCTAGTTAAGACATACCAGCTACTGTGACTAGAATTGGTCTCTGGAGTTGGCTATGATCTCTGAATGATACTGGTGATATTACTGGAAACATATTACTCATTTGTTAACTGACACGTTGATGATTGATCCCCGCATAAAAACACCTGCTCGTGTCAGCTGGAGTAACATACTTTTTATTTATTGACTTTTAATATAATGAACATATTAAATATTTAACTAGTATATTGTATTGATTATAATTATTATTGTATAGAAATAATCGTGTAGGCTTGCTTAGTAGCAAGTCCGCTATTGCCGTCATATCATTTCTGTGGTGGGTAATAAAATTTGCGATTTAGTTTTGTTTTTGATAAATGTCATTTGTCTTGTAGAAACATGACGAGTAAATGATTACCGAGACCTTTCCCTTCACGATAAGAACACATTTGAACCGAGCCAAACTGAAAATGTATTTTAAACCAATATCTGGATGTAACTATAAAACTATGTGATACATGAAAAGAAAAACTTTCAACACCATTCAAGAATTCTGTACTAAGCCTCCGCCGCGACCTCCCCGTCATCGACAGAAACTTACTAAGAAAGACCTCGGATAAGTCCGAAACCAGTCGGACTATTCCGAAAGACACGTGAGCTAACCATGTAAGTTATGTAACTAAATCACTATCAATATTGTCAAGGACGACATGAAAATACTCTTTGATATCTGATATATTTCTGTGTGTGTGTGTGTCCATTTGACAAGTATCGCATGTTATTTAGGCTATAATTAAAACAGTAATAGAGATGTAGGCTACTTTAATTTGATAATTCCGTCATTAATCTTTTATTGCCGGCCGTGATTTAGTGCTGGCATTATACAAGATATTAAGCGTGATTTGCATCTGCCGTACAGCGGTTCACAAACATTTTATCAACAAACATGTGTGTCTAAATTGAGATGGCGCTACTGTCACGTTTTTGCTCGTTCGAAAACGTGGATTAGGGTTGCGATATAAATTGGGCGAAAGAGCAACGAAAATCCGTAAGTCAACAAAGGTTAACAAGACGTATCACGTGGAGGTCCATGTGATTCATTTTGTTCGCTGCTAACAAATGGGATGCCATTATATTTTGAAACCTGCATCTCGTACCCCGGCTTATGGAAGTCATATATACAGGTGACACCCCTAACGATGGCAATTTACTTCTCTTTCCATACCATGAGTGTAAGTTTGCACAGTATTTTAAGCTGAAGTTTTACATGTATTATATTTTTAATATTATGTTTATAATCAGTGCCAACTTGAACACTATACTTGTAATTTCTTATAAAAAACTTACGGCAATAAATTATGAAACCCGCTTGCCATTTTAGCTTGTCGTATAATACAGCTCAAGTAAAGCCTCCATTTTTATCTTGAACTGTCATCACCATTATCAGCTTACACCCGTCCATTGCTGGACACAGCAATTCCAATAGCATTTCCAAAAGCACGCCACTGAGCTCTATCTTCAACTCTTAGTATCCAACCGCTGTCAGCCACTTTGCCACTTGAAATATCAGCCTCATCTGAACACAACGTAGTTTGGGCACCAGTGGGCTAACAACTTAAGTTCCGTGCAACGCCCACGCCGGTTAATCGCCTTTGTATCTGGGAATGTGTCGACGCTGTTTTACGCAAAATTGATTTAAATCTTCAAACGCTGTAAATAACAATTCAATGCTAATTTCTAACGTAAATTGATTTAATGACGCACGGAAGTTAATATAGACGGTAGGTAGAGTAAGAAACAAGAGTATAGAGCAACGTAAAATGATACAAGGAAATCTAGCATTACATTTGTAACATAAGCAGTTCTTATTTGAAGTGTAAAATAAGTGTAGTAATAATCGGCCTATTTATCATTCCTCTGTTTGAATATGTTTCTCCTGTCATATTGAGAGCTGGCCACACTGGCCCAGTGCGGGTTGGATGACCACACACACACATACACATTAGAATTTTTTTTTAATAATTTCTGAGCAGTGGAGGTTTCCTCGCGATCTTTTCTTTCACTGTTAGTACGTGATATTAAATTTAAAACGTACTTTTCTAAAGCGGTGCGCGCCATGGATTTGAATCCCCGGAGTGAGAGGCTCAAATCTTAACCACTAGGCTATCACTACTTAAGTCTACTTATGCTCTCTTTTTACAATAAGTATTGAGTAGGTTTATATTTAATTACAAGAAACACATAACTTACTATGAACAACATTAGTATTAAAAAAACACAACAGCAAATAATAAATGCTACGGACAGTTAATTAATATGCCCTTTATCTTTTATAATGCTTTATTCGATTATATTACTAGAAATGACGGAAGTTTAGTCTTAGTCAAACGTATTTATAAAGAACAGCGGGACAACGACAGAACGAATGCTTGGTACTGCTCAGTCTCATTAGACGAAAGCTTTATTCCTTTGTGGAACTTCTCTAGTTGGCTCAAAAGGAAAAACGGTAGCCTTCCTGACCATTGCAAAGTCATTGAAGATACTGTAACAATACTTTTGTAAATCGTTTCTCCTTTTGCTATAGTTCTCGTACGTTTCTATTTAGGAAGGAACTAGAACTAAAGAGAAATATTTAACGTTTACATAAATAGTATATCAAATTGCTTCTTTTATTTCAATAAGTTTTGAATGCAATTTCAACTTGGGATTAATTTTTAAGGGCCATAATTGTAAATTATTAACCACAAGAGTAATGTTGCCAAAGCATTCTCCCGATCGTGTAGTAAAATGCAAATTTGATTTTTTTACACTTACACACTTTTTTACACACACATTTAATATACACGTCAATGGACAATAAAAACTGCATACACGCCAACGGTTGACAGTTATGTTAATTAGGTATACGAACGAGTTTTTCATAAAAAATATGTTTTTGATTTACGTAATAGGTAAAAGAGGTATAACGATGTCTGAACTGAATACCTAGTGACGCTAATCACCAGGCAATCCTTAGGGAATAGGTAAAACGTTACATCACGTCTGTAATGACGGAACGTCACGGAAAAAAACAAAATCTATATTGATCTAAAAGAGACAGAGTACTTCAGGGATCAATAGTAGGGTTAAAACCAATCAAATGGAGACAGCACCCTTGACATCCCTTGACAAAACGATATCAACAAAGCACTTACACTGAAAGGGCTTCTTAGTCTGATTCAAAATGTTCTCTATTTATCAGTAGCGAAGTAATAAAAGATTTAATTAAAGCTATTCCTAGAACAGAAACTTAGAATAATCGAAATTTCGCTGACGGTGGCTTTACTGAGGGTTAACGCAGGAAATAAACACGCCAACCTCATTAACAGCACGCGAGACCTTTTTATTTTCCGAACGTAACACGTACTCTTAAAGAAATAAAAACTTATGTTTCAAAGGCAGTGTTCCGATTCAGCATGCTCACGACACAGACAGCTATGTAAAAGATTTTTTACGAAGTTTTCTGTTGGGAAGCATACATTCATTTATAATCATTATAGTGTGAAACCTGATAAAATTAGATGTTTCTAAAAACGTTCTGTTTTGAAAATTAGTACTGGCTACATTATAACTGCCCTAATAATGTACACTTCTATTTAAAAAAATTTAAATGTCAACGTTTCAGTGACCAGAGATAATAAGGAAAATTAAAAAACATGTTTTTCGCACTAGTCCTTGACGTCGAACGTTCGCGAACATCCAATAAGAGAATTTTGATAAAATGTCGTTTAAATCTGTATTTATTTAAACGTTCTTTCGCAAATATACATAAATTTGTAGGCTGTAAGCCCGGCTTGTTTGTGGTTCACATAATAAGCGAATAATAATTTATGCGTACTAATTTACGAATATTTCGCCTTTAGGGGATTTATCTGACGTTTCCCAAATACATTTACAAGCTTTTTCGAAATTAATGAACAACCGCAAGCTAAAATATGCGATTACGGGCGGTTTCGATTATGAGCACGTTGCCGATAGTAATTACGTGTATATAATGTTTCAGAACACAAAACTATCAATGTTGCAATAATAAAATTAACCGACTATCAGTAGCGTAATATGCAGCCCTTAATATTGAGACATACCTAATTACAAATGACTTTATAATTAGTTTGACTTATTTAATTGTTAAACAAATAATGTTTTATTGTTTGCATAATATGTATAATCAACTAGTAATGATTCCATATTCAACATACATCAGTGTAAATAAATTTATTTGAAGATTATCTTGTAGCCGCATTTTTAACAATCTTTTGTTGTCCGACTGCGACAAATGTTAAAAATGCTATTAGAATTCCATTTTTAAGACAATAGTCGCTCCTTTTTAAGTCCCACTGCTAGGGAGGGACAGTATTCTTTAGAGTTTACTCTAGTCTACATTTGCAAAAATAAATGTTACTGGTCAACCTATCTGCACCAAAAGTCATTCGGCTTTACAAGTCGCTTGCCTTCTCCAAACCAACGACCTACGAATATATAAAGTGATAACTATATAAAACAGTATACTTGAGAAAGATACTTACAAACGTAAGATTACACTCCTATATGTACGACTTTTTCAAGATAGCGCGATTAGTTCGGAACAAATCCAGGACCTTTTTCGTGAGTTACCGCCGGCCGGCGAGGTCGGGACGGAGTCAACGGGCTCCGGAAGTACGCGTGAATTAAGCTGTCTCACTTGAAATACCTATATTTGCACGAAATATTTATTTATGTATTTATTTGTAACATAATATACATTTACTTCAGTGGAAATATACTACACTCATCTGGCTACCTTTTCGAAAATTATAGGTGCGATGTTATTTTTTTAATAGTCTCTCTAAAGGATCGAATGCAATGCGAAGTAATATACAGAGGACCCAAGTTATCGACATAGAACTAAGGACGAGCAGGCTGACGTGGCAATGGTTTTAAGTCCAGCAAGTGATGAAAACAACTGAAATGATGAAATGTCTGAAAATGATGATAACTATAATTTAAAAAAAATGCCATGTTATACCAAAAATATTTACCTGTATATACAAAAAGCATATGTATAACAGGTATATAACCTGTATGAATAATTTCAGCTTTATTAACCTGCGTTTAATTAAAACAACTTTACACCGGACCAGCACGACTTAACTCTATTATGTGTAAAATGTTGAATCTCGTAGACGTAAATCCTTGCAGGCAGCCAAGCCCAGCGTCTTTCAAAGTGGATTAAGCTTAGAATACTTTCTGAGCCGACTTCTTACAAGGGCTTAAATTTAATACCAGAGGAATAGATCTAACGAGTATTTTAATCTTGTAACTGAGTTCGGACTCTGTTGAATTGAAAAGAGGAATTGTTAAAGTTAACTGTAGTTATGAACTTGGATTGCTGCCTCGAATGGTTTAAATGCGTTTCATGGCGCTATATAATTTTTACTTCCGCGTCTTATTATATGCTTATTACTTTTGTATTATATCATTTGCATTCGTAGAGTTATCGCATTTATATGAAATGTACTGGAGATTCAGTTATTGGCAAGGCTGAATATTTTAGTTATACAAGTCTCTTTTTTCACCTGCGCTTGTACGATTGAACTCTGTTTAAGTTTTTATTTCAATTATAGGACTACCTTCCACTTTAGGATTTTAGGCTAAAACCGCTTTAAGGCGTTACGGATTGTCTGGTACTAGAAAACAGAATGAAGAGGTATTATATCTTTTCGCCTTGCAATATATTGTAGAAAATATAATTAATTGTATCATGTTACAAGATATTCTAATAAGTTTTTTGACAGCTTTAGCATTCTACGGCCTTCATTTTCAATTTCATTATTTCAATTTCTCATCAACTCCTTTATTGTTTCGGAATTCGACACGGCTCAGAAAGAGAACATTCCGGCCGAAGTCGCAAGTTTGCCAAGTGGGGTTTGGAAGAGTTCAAGCGCTTTAAGGAAAATTGTGGAGAAATGTCACACGCGCTACCTTCCTCACACTGGTTTCCTCCATCGTTACAATGAATTTACATTTAATGTTAAAAACGCACAGAACTTCGTAGTACTAAAGTTACACGCGAGAAATGCCAAAGAAGTTACCAGCATTATAAAACGTTAGGCTAATAACACTACTTATTCTATAATTCTGTACCAAAGAACTCAAAACTCTACATTAATATCAAGCGTCAATGTAAAGCGCAATAACATTTTTACTCTTAAAAAATATTCAATTTATCTTAACTCTGAGTCTGGATATGCGCCCGGTGTATGGCAATAGGTTCAACACCTATTCCATGTGACGTAAACGTAATTAGTGGATTGTGGGAGTATACTACACTCGTCTCCCTATCTGTTCGGGGATCACAGGCGTGATGTTACATTCTATTTATCTTATTTACTCATTTTTAAATTTTATTCATTCTACGTATACCCTACATCGACTTAGAGTGGATACTCTACATATTCCTGAGTAGACGTCAGACGTAGTTAGCAACTACTTAGAGCATTAGAAAGTTAAAGAAGTTTGTGTGAAAGTAACTAAATTAAACCCGTCTAGTGATATTAATGCAGTGCATAACTTGTTTCACTGTGGATATTTTAGTTCCATTATGCATTCATAAACGTGCTTTGTTCAATTAATAACAAATGTAACGCCACGAGATGAGTTGTACACAAACTACTTTTATAATGTTTGTTAAATAAAGGTAAGATTATAATATTAAATAAATATATTTAACATGTTCTCTGCTTCTCTCCCATCAAGCCTTTATCGTTTCACTTTTGACATGGGTCTCTTTTGGGGGTGATAAGGGTTAAAGCTATGGCCTACTTATTTAGACATTCTTTTATAAACTATTAAAAATCGTTATACTCTACTTATTTCGTAATTACTATATTGCATTCATAGTTATTACTTTAAATGTGAATGAAATTCGAATTTGGAATTGTTATCGACATCGTTAACTTGAGATTGTTATGTACTTGTTGAAGCGCCTGTGAATGGGTGTTCGTTGTAAGATACAGAATTAATGTACAATATATAGAAAGCCGTTACCTTTTACATATTAAAGGTGTCTTAATGATAAAATATGTATGAATTACTTGGTACCTCGTAAATAATTGGTACTTCGCATGTGTTAAGTCTGACGCTGACGCTTCAAACGGAAGGTATATTGAAGAAACGGTTGATATTTTAAATTTTCTTTATTGCCAACTTCATATAGACTTATAGGCGTATTGATTAGTAAATACCAAATATTATTAACATACTCCGATTTGTATTACTTGATTTCAAAATTAACATCACGCCTGTAACTCCTGAAGGGAAAGACAGAGGAGTGTAGAACACTCCCACGTTACACTAGTTACGTTTACGTCCCATAATGGAATAGAGGAAGAATCTATTGCCATACACTGAGCACAGAACCAGACTAAGATCCACTACTAGAAATTTCTACTAGAAAATCTAAGAAAAAGTCCAATTGCACTAGACCCAGCATTTGGACTCACCCACTTAACTAACGAGGCAGTAGTTACTTGATTTCAATACATGATAAGGTAAAAAACTTAACATCCCGCCTGTGATCACGAGGGTATTGGCAATTTTTTTAGTGGGTAGGTAGTTTCTCTTTAAACGACACTTTTAGTTTGGTTATTCATTTGGCGATACCTAGTGACGTTAGGCCAACACCTGGTGATATTTACTGACCATAGGTCAACCCCGGTACTGGCAGCACTGGACATAGACAGACAAATGATTAAACATAATACCTGCATAGTACATAATAATGTGTCATTATGAACTTGATTTTATTTTATTATTATATCTTCAAGGCTTTCAGTCCCCTAAGGATTAGATAGAAAGCGACGAGTGTCAAATGTCAATCATTACAAATCCGCCGTGATTCTTCAACATTCATTACTTGCTTCATACAAGCACTTCTGTTTCTAAAACTTTGTTTTGACTCGTTTTTCTTTGGCGCATACTACATCTAGTAAGTAAAACATATGTAAACAAAAGAGTGTAATATTATTCAAAGTTACTTTATTATAAATAAAATTATTAAACATTATGCGCGTGTGTACGTTCTTCAGCATGGTTCCTTACTCCAGTCTTCAGTGAGAAACAAAGATCTAATAGCTCCATTTATCCCGCGTAAGGGCAAATTCGTGTACAGACAAATGTTTAAGTACACATAATTACTTCCTCTGTAATTAAGCAAATGGAGCTTAGAACTTGATGCCTCAGTTCTGTAACGAATTTCTTCACTTCAATTATTCTTTGTGGATCCCAAACGCGAACTGAAGTTATTTAGTAGGGTTCATTAAAAAACATTGTGAGTTAACACAACGTAACGCGTGTTTTCCCCAAGGGATAGGCAGGGAAATGTAGTGTACTCCCTTGATTTACCAGTTATTTTAAATGTGTGTACTTAGAGTAAAGGGTGAGCCCATTGCCAAACAACAGACACAAGTCCAAACTCCATGCTGCCTTTGGGACTTTCAAATGAGGAAACTCCAGTAATACTT
Organism: Parelbella ahira ahira; assembly: GCA_018244795.1. NCBI lineage: Eukaryota > Metazoa > Arthropoda > Insecta > Lepidoptera > Hesperiidae > Parelbella > Parelbella ahira. Next base: position 22,282 of record DWME01001552.1, read on the forward strand.
TGCCTGGCTCGGAGATAGAACCCAGGACTTCGTGATCAGCAGATACGCTTGCTATCACTCAATAATCGACACAGTCGACATTGAACATTAATATTTGAAATAATGTCCATATACCTACTTCCATTTTTATTTAATATCTTTGTTACTATTACTACGATTTCTCGTGTGTAATACAATAAAAGGTCCTTGGGTATTGTAAGGCGAAGTACCTATTGTGGAACTGCAGCGTCGCTTATAAGAGTAATGACGACCTGCCACTTTAGTCCCTCGCACAGTCGCAGTGAGCCGAACATTGACTCAAGAATAGATATCGATCTCATTATGTGCACATCATATTTATATTTGCTTATGTTGAAGATATACGTATATGTTGAAAGTGTAAGAAAGGCTTCCAATAGATAGAGCCAACAAATTTCGTCTTAAATGCAGTCATTCATTTCATATAATATTCCACAAAATATTATATGATCTATCTACATTCTACATAGTAGCTTAGAATGCTCTCTAATAGACATGACTTCAAATCCCAGTTTTCTTCTCTTTAAAAAATTATGTGTTTCAAAATTAATTCCTACTTGCTGTAACAGTAAATAAGAATATCATAAAGATACCTATGCATTGTAGTATTATCCAAAATGTTCTCTAATATACATAATTAGATAAAGTTTCTTTTAACCTGCATTTCATTAACTCTGGCGTTAACTGTTTTCACTGTTAGAGGACATCAGTATCCGACAGTGGAACACTAAAACCGTCGGTGATAATGGCTATGTGACCAGTACATGACAATTCGCATTGTTCCAGGCTTCGTAGTTTTAGATATTCCTTTAAAAAAGAAAGCGTGTCCGGTTTATTTTCATTTCCAATTTCCGGTGAGCCGTACAATCGTATGGGAATCGAAAACGTCGCGTCCCTTGATCTCATCAGGCGCGCATCAAGTTTATATTTGGCTCACGTTGCGATCGTTCGTGTTAAACTTTGTGGGTGTGTGCTATAATAGGACGAACTATTGCCATAAAATGTACATATCTGTATGTACGTCCTATTGTTATATACACAGCATGTTATCGTATCTTTTACGATAAATCTTATCATCATCATGATCATCGGCCTACTTCAGTCCACTGCTAGATGCCTGCCCCAATGAGCGCCATCGCGGTCTGTCCTTAAAATCTTATTCCACTAATTAATATAAAAATATTGATTAGAGTTCCAAAAGTGATCAAAATTCGAACCTTGATATATCAAATTTTACGTTTGAACGTTATTAAGGTTCTAATTTTAAAGAGTATAATATGTACCTTTATAAATCTTGTTAAGTGTCAACTGGCGTATCTTGGGAGCTAACTCCACCACAGTGCTCTAAACACAACCTGCTGGGCTTTAAGAAGTTCTTGGATTTTTTCTGAACAGCTCGAATAGTCTATTTAATCACGATAGCTGCCTAATATTTCCTTGTCAATATTGTTATACTTGCGCTATTGACCACCGGTGATCATCCAACCAAAATATGACATCTACCTACGTAATGGATTTCCTAATTTAGCATTTCGTAAATCATTCGTTATGTAAATCACGTAGGTCACTTACCATACATTATTAAAAGTAATCATAATCATAATCATTATTTTTACCGGTTTAAATTAACGTCCAACAAGCTACAGTACAATTAATCAAACCAATTGTTTAAACTAACTTGATGGTAACTTTTACATTGATTTACGGCTTTATTCAATCTCATTCACAAAAGACCGGTGCATTTATCAGAGTAGATTTTTAGAACTAATATTTGCCTTTTGTTTTATGTACAATTACCGGTAAATGAAGATATCGCAACGGAATTGGAACATCATGTGTACATTATTACATTTATATGTATTTCGCTCACGCTCGATACGTGTCGCTCGCGTGGGGCCGGACCTTAATCGAATAACAAATAGTGCAACCGCGTCACCCCA
>DWME01001553.1:0-24235 GCA_018244795.1 Parelbella ahira ahira
GCGAATGCCGATCTTGAACTCTAGGGTTCAATACTGGGTACTTAACAATTTTTCTAAATTAGGATTTCCAGTAGTGACTTGGAGCCTGGATCTGAGCCCGGTGTATGGCAATAGGCTCACCATCTATCCCATGGAACGTAAACGTAATGGTGAAACGTGGGAGTATACTACACTCCTCTGCTTACCCCTTCAGGTATTACAGGCACAATATTACGTAATAAATGGTAACTACAACCCCTAGATATTGAAAAGTAAAGATCTTTTAAATAGTCCCAGAAGTTATAAATAAATAAAGTCTATTGTAATGCTGATTTTTATATTTATGTTGATATTATGTAAATCAATATTTTCTGTTTCTCAAATAGAAATAATAAATGGAAAGACTTCGTGAATTCAACCTTACAACCAAAACTTTCAAATTCACTCAATTTAGTTTGAGCATAAAATACAGCAGATGGTCACAATTGTATTAAGATATTCTTGTAAACATTAAACTATTTACTTTAGAAGAAATAACTGTTTTCAAAAAGGTATAGATTGCTAGGTTTTTCCCTGTCTATGATACCGAGCTGTTAAGTGCACTCAACCTAATGACCTGTTCAGATAATTTTAAATATAAGGGATTAAATAAATATTAATAAGTTTTGAATAACAGCTAAAATTGGTCAATAAGAAAATATTATCATATGTATCCATAACTAAATACACATGTTATTATCTTCCAAAACCTATAAACAGTATAAGATGAAAGGTAAAATATTGAAAACATTTCTCCAAAATACATATTTGCATGTTCCCATATGAGCATGTGTGCAAATCGCCAATTAGGTGCCTTAACTTTGAAACATTCTTGTTTAATAACATTATGTATGATAGGTAGGTGATGGGAACCAGTAATGATACTATATATAATGATAGTAATCAACCATAATAATACTAATAACACTGCATCTATTTCTGACCTTATGAAACCTGGCCAAAACCGAATCATTGATTTAGGAATGTTATAGTCCTGTGATCCTCTAACCAGTCTTATTGTTGGGTAAGTTTTCATATTATTTAATCAATAATTAGTATTGGGAATATTTGTAAATTATGTACCTACTGTTCTGCCATGCAGCTATTAGAAGTACCTAATTTTTTTCATACTTTAGTGTTTGTCAAACACATACGTTCACAATAATTAAATCCAGAAAATAAATCTGTACAATATAAAATAATAATAATCGACCAATTTGTCATTCCACTGTTGGAATATTGGTCTACTCTCATATTGAGAGGGTTAAGGCCATAGTCTGTCACCCTGGCCAATTGCAGGTTGGCAGTCTTCATACACCTTAGATTTTTTTTTAATAAACACTAAGGAGTGCAGGTTTCCTCATGTTTTCCTTCACCGTTAACAAGTGTCATTTAAACTTAAAACATACTTTTGTAAAGAGGTGCACACCATGGATTTAAATCTAGCACCCCGGAGTGAGAGGCTGAATTCTTAACCATTAGGCTATCTGTACAGTGTACATACAATTTATGAATTAGTTTCTTTCTTATATCTACTTTTAATTTCGTCGTTAAACAACAGATGGAAGTCCACTTTAATAAATTTTTATATGACTTTAAGAAAAAACTGTTAATTATCATCCACAGTAAGAAAAAACCTACAATAATCAAAAATATGTACTTAAATGACAATTGCTACAATTTTTTCAAAATAATGATTACCTATTTTCTTATATAAAGCAAAAACAACTCTGGAACAAGCTAATGACTGGACAAAGCGGGTAAAACAGTTTTCACACCATATTGCTGATTATGATCCCTCAGATAAGTGCAGGCCTAAAGCCTACTATACCATACTACTTGTATGTTGATAGAGGGAAAAGTTAGTGGCTAAACCATCTATCAGATATTGTTTAACTCTCATCATCATCATCATTATCAGCCTACTCCAATCCTACTGCATCCAACCACTGCCAGTCACTTTGTGTATACCATCACTCCACCTAGCTGGAGGGTGTCCTAAGCTATGTTTATGTTATCTCTAAGACCTCCTAAAAATTATAGTTTCTTAACAATAACCAGTGTAAACCACCACTGTTACACCCCAGCACAAAAACAAAAGAGATGAACATTTTCTACAACTGTCAGTAACTATTAACTATGAAACTGTTAAATGGATAGACCATACCATAGTGCTTCTAATAGGGTTTTATCAAGCATTTCTATTAACTATTTACACTACTCTAACAACACTTTAGATAGAAATTCAAATGTTCACAAAAAAGGCCCTATTTAAATATTAACTAGCTATTAGCAAACCTTCTTTTAAAGAAAACTTGTCACCCTGTATGCACTAACAAGTAGTTTATTAAGCATTATAATATTTATTGTCATCAACCCTTTCATTGTTCTGCTGATGTATATACACAGTACTTTTAGAATGACAAGGGCTGAGGCAATGGTCTAATATGCTAGTCAGTGCAAAATGGCCAAGTGCTTCACTCACCATGCTATCTCTTTTATTTGTCTACTAAAATATTTATAGAAAACAATAAAATATGGATCTTTGACTTGAAATTGGAGTTTTACTGCAGTATTGTGACATAAAATTTTTGTTAAATATAAAATTATAATTAATTGGCAACTCTTAAAATAATTATCATAGACTTAATTATATCGTTAATGTGTACTGAAATTCATGATTGTATTAATGTAACAACTTTCTATTTGATTATATAGTGGATATACATTTTTTTAATATTTCAATAAAACTTTAGTCCACTGTTATGTTGACATCTGAATCTATTAGGACATCGAGACTGAATCGTACTACAGTTATATTAAACAAAGACTTGTTATTATACAATGGAAAAAATAATAATTGTTCATTATTATTATCTATGTTACAGCATAATAAAGATCAACAAAAACATTCAAAATATCTACTACGCTCAAGGTGTAACAGGTTATGTGCATTCAATATTAATGATAACAACACAATTATGTAGATAGACTTATAAGCCATGTGTACTCACCTCCCTCGTAAATAGTTAGTTTAATTATGATGGTATGCGTCTCGAGAAATCTCGGTCTGTTCATGAAGACACCAAGTGATGAAGCTTCTAACAAACGAATTAGCCAAAAAATTTAGCCAAACTATTTTGATGGTCAGGGTCTAACTAAAACAAGGTCGTCGCCAAGTTTCATAGTTTATAAAACGCGTTACTCAGCTTCTTGTAAATAAATACATACGAAAGTAATATACTAGATTTCACTTAATTTTGCTTATCAGACTTTCATTCAAAATCAATAAAACGAAACTAAATCGCTCTGATCTCTCACTCGGAAACAGCGACTTAGCTTGTTGCTACTTTGCAAAACACTTTTGGCAAATGACGTATAGGATGCCGTTTTTAATATTTTCTGTTTTAATGATTACAATAACTACAAAGAATGTGGCCACACGCACAGAACGTGTAATTATGAAAAAATAAGATTTCTGCTAACGTTACTGATTGTTATGTCTTAATTAAAAACTAGCTAATATGATGCTGCTTTCACTATACAGAATCATAACATTAAATACTGTTAAATGTAATTGTACATAGTATCGAATACAGAGAAGCATTCTTTAACTAAAAAGTCATGTGCATAAAACCATGCCGCTTTATTTACATTCTCTATATATTAAAGTCTCTATATATTAAAGTCTCTATATATTAAAGTCTCTATATATTAAAGTGTATCTTGAAGTGATTTTTGATACGTATGAATATTTAACCAGTTCTACAATGTTACCTATTAACAATAAGCTTTATTATTAAATTTATTGCCAAAACATTGTATATTTATGAATAGAAAGTATAATAAAACAAAATATATTCAAACTCTAATTGTGGTATTATAAAAATCAATGCCAGAAAAAAGTAATTTTTTCTGAACGTACTGCCACATGAATGGATGACATGTAACTTCAGTGATATAGCATTAAATTTGATTTTGACAATTTTGACATAACAATTATTGATCGGTTCTTGTGATATGATACTTTTGTAACCCCTAGTGAAGATACAAATTGCTCCATTAGATTAATTCAGTGAAGAAACCATTTAACGAACTTTTAATAAGTAATCACTACGTATTAATTTTTGACAGAATTAGTAATTAACTTCCATAGATTTTAAAAGAAATACCAACAATATGCCGCCGGTAAGGTTCTACTTTATGACTATAATACCATTTAATTACATTTATACTTAAAATAGAAAATGAATTTACTTTACTTTATGAAATATTTGTTCATAGTGCGTATTTGTAAATTATATTTTCGCTCTGTCTAACCATATCTTGAACATTGAATTAAAACTTAAAAACAGTACTTTGAATTTTTAAATAGGACTTAATCAGCATTATGATCAGCCTTATCAGTTCACTGCCAGGTATAGTATTCCTTCAAACAGCGCCACTACTCTGTCCATCTCTCACCACATCCAGCTTCTTCTTTGCTTCTGGTTCTGAACTTCTGGTTTGCTCTGATTAAATCAATGAATGGGATTGAAATTTCAGTGTTTGGTGGAACTAAGATATTGTTTTAAAGCAGATTTTGTCTAAAATATTTATTTAATATTCATTACTTAACCTCATATAACGATCTTGTTAGTATGGTTCAGTGAGAGGCCATTTGGATATACTCCATATTACAAATATTTAATGTCTACCATATTGTGATATTGTTAATAGACAAGCATTAATTAGTAACAGCCATCTGAACCTATCCTCCTGCATAGACAGACAAGCCAAGAGTGCATTATTCCTCCCAAACTATTAACAAATGCCTTTTAAGACATGTTCAAGGTGCTACACTAAAAAAAGGGGAGACATCAATACTAGTCATGATGGTTGATGACATTGTCATCATGGTTGGAACCATGCAAGACTTGCAATATATATTAAATAGTAAATTTGGACAAACCTAAATTACTAATCAACATACCTAGAATTAATTTCCATTAATGGGGTAGTTTTGTAGAAATAACTTGCAGAAGAGTACAGCTTAGGTTGTCCATATATAATAGACTTCCTTAAGTCTTTTAGTGAAAAAGGTGGGATGTTCAACACCTTGGGACAGGTGTCCTGAAGATAACTGCACAGGTAGAAATGAATTCCTCAAAGGCTGTAATCCTCACATAGCGCCATTAAAGTCTCATGGAATTATCTAATTCTAATCCGTCCATTCATCCATCTTTTGTCATCAACAGCATACAGCTTTAAGACACAAGTCTTCAAAGATTTTGTCCTACTTGTTATGATATAAAGAGACAAAATATGGACAGAGTTGACAATGACAGAGTTGACAATGACTTACTCTAATATAAACTTTCCAATATTTTATTTACTCCTAACCTACTCTATGAAACTTTGTGTTACCGGGAACAATTCGTATGGTTAGGTCTCTTTGAATCTCTGCCATACCACACACACTCTGTATTGAGTGAAGGTTGGATACTTGGATCCTTGCTATTTCTTCTGATGGTTAACATCCTTCCAACAGTTCTTTAGAAACCAGAGTGTCTTCTGTACGTCCATGATCTTAAGCTTTATGCTGAGATACATTCAGATGCAGATTGCTTGGCACTCCAAAAAATATTCTGAGGGTATATGATTGGAGTATTGTAAACAAAATGGAATTTAATAACTCTAAATGTTTTGTGATGACTGTTAGTAGAAAGTGGTACCCAATTATATTTAAGTATAAAATTGGTAATAATGTGAAGACTAGAATGACAATAACAAAAGATCTAGGCATAATTTTTGACCAAAAATTGACATTTCATCAGCACATCATAACTACAATAAAGGAGTCCTTCAAGAGGTTAGGTTTTGTCTTAAGTAATGCTCGTGATTTTAAGACATTGTGTGTCTTTTACATAGTACACTAGTTCGCAGTAAGTTGGAGGCAAGTGCTAATGTATGGAATCCTCATGAATCTGCTTATAAGCTATTATTGCTAGAAAAAGTTCAAAAAGGTGTTTGTTAGGGCCTTTTATAAACGCTCAAATTTGGCTACTGTCCTTTTATGTATCCAATAGCACTTCTCCTAGGATGCCTCAACTATAATTCTTTGAGAACCAGGAGAGCGAATGATCAATTGGACATTGCTTGTCTTTATAAGACCTCTACCTCTAAAGATATTTCTTGTGAAGTATAATCGATGCTCCCATCCTTCACAATGAGTTGGTTCAATTTTATGCTCCTCATAAGTACCTTTGTTGTAGGAAACACCCATTGCTTATGTTCCTTTCAGCCGGATAGTTGCACATTATAACTCCCCCATACCTCATATATTATGCCATCTGAATGTTCTTCTTCAAGTGCATCTTGAATTTGACTTATTTGCCAACAAATAAAAGAAAATTTTCGAATGTATGTTTAAATTTTGTGAGTCTTTTGATCTTGTTAACATCTGCTGACTTTTCTCTTATATATTATAATAAATCTATAATTAATTTGTATTTTAATGATTAATCTATGGAATTTTTGGTATTATGTTGTATATATTATTGTGTTAATTAAGGTAAGTGGTTTTTTTAAACTGTGTTAATAAACAGTTATTAAATAAATTAATGAATAAGTAAATAAATGAACACTTATGGTGTGATTGGTCCACAACTTTAAGGTCATTCAATGAAGTATGGAAAAGAACTAGCAAGCTGAAGTTATAGTGGACTGGTCATATTGGTCATGCAACCGACAACCATTAGAGTAGAAATTTTATAGACTGGTGACCAAAACTTGGCAAATGCTCCAGCTAGTTGCAGTGATGATATACGCAAAGCAGCTGGTAGTGGTTAGGCATGCTATTGGAAAAGCCTATCTCACAGTGGATAATGACAGCCTGATTATGATGATGATGATCAATTAACCATACTAGATGCTGTCAACAACACTAAATGACTTATCTAATGGTAATGTTGACCACTGACTTAACCCACATGGTCAGCATGGGGAAAAAGGGCAAAAGATGTACAGGGGAGGTCAATGTTCAGTGGTGAAGTAGATAGACTAACAACAATTAACATAGTCTAACAGTACTTTGCCTCAGAGACTACTACTCATCTATGTACATGTGTACCATTTATATGTATGTGGTGCTATATTATTTTCAGCAGCACAAGGGAAAAGTGCCCACTAAAGGTTCAAAGCAGATCCTCACAGAGAATGTGGCGACAGTGAATTTCTATCGCAACATGTCTTTGGGCGCAGGGCTGTTTTACAACCTTATAACAGCAATATTCTACTTTGATAGCCTGAAGGGTGTATCCGTTGTAAGTAACTTTTATATCATTATTAAGTCCAATCAACTTGCCATAATATTGTTTACAATACTGTTTCAATACTGGAATGTTGGCAGGTGATTGATGATTGATAAGATGCAACTGGCGTCATTATTATGAAAATATGACCATTTACCAGATATAAATATACTAAATCATTCAATCATCATCAGCCTTTAATTATTTAATGTCACAAATTTCATACTTGAACCATGATGACCTGTAGATACTCATCAAGGAAATAATGCATGAATAATTCAACAAAAACATGAACTGTCTCTCAGAATGTCATGGTCTGTCATGCAGGTTTTATTGTATGTTAATGTAATCTACGATCTATATTTATTCTGATTATAATACACTCAAATTTATCTCTTCAATATAATGAAACACAAATCAATTGTACACTGAATGTAATGGATAAATGTATGCAGCTCTACAGAGTAATCATCTCTAATATTCCTTATGGTTCACAGTTTTTCAACTTCTTTGTTATTGTGATCTATGTGGCTTGCTATCAAATGATGCTGTACATCAGTCGCCCACGGTACTCCGATAATAACCAGATCATAGACCCTGGATTGGATCTGAATATGGAGGGTGGTATGGGAGAGTAAGTAGTTTTCTCTTTCTGCTATAGATATAGTGAAAGACAATAAGGCTGGTTTCAAAAATTGTAGAAAATACAAATTATCACAGAATTGAAAGCAACATCTACCGAGTATACATATTTATATTTATCAGTTCTACACCACACTACAAAGACAGAATCCTAAACATCGCAGTATGTGCGCTGAAAATATCATTTAACACAGATGGGTCGGTTGCCAAATAATTAATTTATCATTTTGTATAATTTTATTTCAATTATAGAGTGAGTTTTTGAGAAGTGTTTAATCATCACATTAAATTCACAATAAAAAGCAATCACGCCTGACATTGGAATAGGTTTTAATAGACTGTTTTGATTGACTTAATGACCGGACCCTTACATAAAACGAAGACTGTTGTGTATCATAGAGCATTACAATAAAAAACATAGTTTTTGAGTTATATTTTTTTAATTATCATCATCATCAGCCTATCTCAGCCCACTGCTGGACATAGGCCTCCCCCAATGAGCGCCATCGCGCCCTATCTTTGGCTTGTTTAATTTTTTTTAATTATACCAATGTGAACTCGATATTCATAGTTAAGACAAAAAAACGTCTGTCGGGTCAGCTAGTATACAATAATTATTATATTTCATTATTTTCTAACCAAGAATAGAAAACGTTGACATTAACTTTTTGACACTTCTTGACATTTCTTTGAAAATGCACCTCACTACAATGAATACTTCAGTTGGTAGATGAAAGACAGCACTAATGTTCAAGACATGATTTTTCATATCATCGTCAATTTGTCAACTTTGGAACATAATTATAAAGTGTTTAGATTGTTTCATATAAATATCTAATGAAGATGAAATTATTTAATGAAACTGCAGTCTGTAGACTTTTCCATTCACTGATAAATGAGCCTGAAGATCCTCTGAGCTGTCACTGGCACAATCTTATCAAATCGCTCTCTATATTTGAACTTTGGTTGATGGTGAGAAATTGTGATTGTTTTGAAGTTCATTTTTTTACTGACATGGCAAACTTGCGCTTGCCAGTCCAGCTTTCTGTCTATAAACAGACCTAAATTTTTAAGAGAGTGGCTTAAGGGATTATTATACTGTTGTAGAATTTAGATGATAGTGTTTGATAATCCACCTTAGCCAATAGCCGAGAACTACCTACAAGCATAGCTTGACATTTAGAGGGACTATAGCGACTAGACCCGACCCAAATAATCCCAAGGTTGTAATTTAAATGATCGATAGCTGTGTCAAGACTGTTGATGTCACTTTCCACATGTTGAACACAAAAAGAATGGTTTTTCTGTGTTATATGATAGTTTTATCCTTATATATTAATTTCATTTCAGACATGTCAAAGATGTGGTGATTCTGTCTTCAATCACACATGTACTGGCAACATTTTCCGCATACTTTTGGTTGCTGCTGCTCCTTTTGCCCATGCGAGCTTTCTACCTTCTTTGGAAGCATATCCTAGGACCCTGGTTCTTCCAAGAGGCACCTGAAGACACTGAGCAAGATGAGAAAAAACGCAAGAAAATAGAAAGAAAAATGAACCGCATGAAATAATCTTATCGATTGAAGCAAACTTGTATCCTCAGTACATTTGTAGTATGTGTCTATGTGAAGTATTAATCAATTTGGTATTTACGTATAATTTAAATACAAAATGTATGAATGCTGTAATAATATATGTGTACTTACTTGCCATGAATTACTCCATCTAAACCTTTACATGTCAACATGTCAACCTTTACATGTTTTACATGTCAACAGAAAGGCAAATGTGTTTTTGTGCTGCATATGAGTAATCCTATCCTAGATTTAACTATTAAGTGAAAGTATATTCTCTTATTATATACAATAATGTATTATTAATGTGTTTGTCATCGACGCGCTAAGAAGAAGAAGAAGATGTATAGTAATAAGATTTTGTAGAAATATTGTCGATCTATGTTATGGGAACTGACTTCCGACGATTTATCTCAAACCATTGTTTTAATGTGTTAGAATTTCATGTGAACCTTTAATGCATACCGGTAGTCAGTTAGTTTTTAGTTCATTTTGTAAGTTTTGATATTCATGAACAAATAGAACAGGCGGATGATCCAATCTCAATTTAATTATTGAACTAATTAATATTTATTTATCAAGTTAATTGTACTAAAAGTAAAGTTACCTACTGATAATAGAATATCGCGCAGTCCTATTTTTTCAGTTCAGTGGTTTAAGGGGCATATTTACGATTTTGTTTTGTTATTTTTTTGTTTAAAAATGTTATTACGTTTGTATAGACCTTTATAATTCTGTATTTGGCATATACAAATAGTGTTGTAACAAACTCTTCTAAGTAAAATGGTTGTTTTTTTGCTTTTACACCTATATTGCCCGAAGGGGTAAGCAGAGGAGTATAATACCTACACTCCCATTATTCACTTGCGTTGTACGCCCTATTATGAAATCAAAAGTTAACCTATTGCAATATACCGAGCATAAAAGCAGGCTCCGACTAGTAGAAATTCCACTAGGACCAGTACTAGGAGCAGTCCACTCGTCCAATGAAGCAGTAAATTAAGCTATCAATTCTATTACAACAATGCATTTCTTCTTTTGGAATAAACAGCTTTTGTTACTTGAAGGGGTATAGGATCTCTTAAATCCAATATATGTATACCGCAACCTTCTACAGCCGTAGTTATAACTAGTCCCGCAGGTTTGGTAGAAAACATGTGATGCCCTTGGATGGCTGAGTATTGGTGATATGCAGCAATTTAGACAGTTAACAACGAATTCTGCCGAGTGAGTGTAGAGAAATCAAAGAGAAAATGAACTTGGTTAGAAAGTTGGTTGACGGAATTGTATGTTTATGAATTCTTGTATCTGTTCTGATTCAATGTATATACAACCGCCGCCAAAAGTGTTAGGGACCCCGTGAATTGTTCAATACCGGCAAACCTGAATTGCTGACTGTTTTATTGTTTTAACACGTTCACAGTCCCCATACATTTTTGTTTTAGAACCCCGTAAGTCCTAATAAGATTTTTACAAATCTAAATTCGATAGTATGTTGAGAACATGGGGAAACCGTTTTCACACACCTCTAGTCACATAAATCATACATAACAAATGATATATTTGAGTTCTTAGTTTGTGGATGTGTCGTTCAAGATGCGTAATTTGCCTGAAAAAGATATTATTAGATTTTTGGAAGAAAGTGATGCAGAAAGTTACATTTCTGTATTTGAAAAAAACTATGTGACTAATGAATTCATGCAAGATGAAGAAGAAACTATTGAAAACATTGAAAATTTAAATACTTCAGGTGTAAGTTCACTTTTATATTAAGTATATCAAGTCGGCGAGTATAAGGCCGCATAATTATGTTAAAACTTTTGATAAAAATCGATGCCTTGTCGCTTTCTGTGGAATCCGTACACTCTGGGAGTCTATACCTACTTAGTCTATTTATGTAATAATGTTGCTGGTTTTGACGCCAATCCAGCTTAAATACAAATCAATGTTGATGATTGGTAACAGCTATTGTGTTTAGGTTTTTACTGTTTAGTATTAACTTGGACTAGGCCATTAACGCCACTGAAAAACATAATAAATATTAACATAAAGAAAAAATATAAACATAATGAAAAACAACACTTTGGAATATTACTATACGATCGTATATACGACAGCCTATCCTAGAACTTAATTTGTAGGAAATTGGTAAAATGAGGCACTAAGGTCAACACGGAAACTCTCTGTATCAATTTGGGATAACATATTGAGTCCTCGTCCCGCGATTGGATTAGGAACAGCCTCTAGGGCGCAAAATTCTCCGAAGTACGAGACAATTGGAAATAGTGATTACAATACCTAACGCTAATAAAATAAAATATTTATTACTCGCTATGATGTTTCGAATTGGGTTTAAAAGAAAACAATGTTCATAAACGGAATATTTATGAAAATTGTAATACCTATATTATGGAGCATACAATAAATAATTCAGGTTAGGTACTTCATGGTCTTTAAACAATGAAATGTAACACGGATGGTTATTAAAACAAGTCAATCGTTATTATCGATAATTACCTGTGTATCTTATGAACTTCTAAATGTGAAAACAGTATTGATTGAAAATTTACATAAATAAGAGTAGGTACCTACACGATAGATACCTATTTAAAGTTTTAGTTATTACTATGAGACATTTATAACAAGAGTATAAAACATAATTATTTATAAAGCGAGTAGGCGCTATTGTCGGCATCAGTCTATCTCAATCCACTGCTAGACATAGTTCACCCCCAATGATTGCCATCGCGCCCTTTCCTCGGCTTGTCGCATCCAGCATTGCCTAGCAGCCTTTCTCAGGTCGAAACTATAAAACCAGTGCGGCTTATTAATTTCATAGTACCTACCCGTTGTAAACACGGGAAAATTAACTGCCTCTTTTAGAGGGGATATGTTGAAAGAATTGTGTGGATAGTAGTTCCTAGGCACCAGTAAATGTTAGACCAAATCCTGGCTTGTATCAGTGTTACATTGAGATTCTCATAAAAACAAAGATATTGCAACAATTCTAACAGACTAGAACTTTCATTCATATTTTCAAAAGCATGTAACAAAATGATGTTGAAAAAAAAACCCATCTTCGGTCATCCCTCAGTAGTTATCCATAACACATCTAAACATACTTATATTTTTTTCATCATAAACATTACTTCCTACATTAGCTTTGAGTTTTTATTCGATTGTTTTTTCTAATTGTAGTGCTTTTTAAATGATACTTCTAGTCTCAAAATTTAACTGTCGAGAAAATAGCCGGGTACAGAAAACAAATAGATACAATTAAATTACCTATCTGTAAGTACGTGTACCTCATCGAGGTGTTAACATTTTGACTTCCGGCAGTGTAACCTTTTTCAAAATTTCTCATGAATAGTCACTAATTGATCAACAAGTTATTTTGTAAGTATAAGGTTTTAAATTTCAATCCACGACTCTTTACTAGCTAAAGGCAAAACCAAAAATTAATTTTTGATTAGTTTTATATCTTTTTTTGTTATTGACATAACCCAAAGGATTAGCAAGCTGAAGTGGCAGTGGGCTCGTCACATCTGTCGAAGAACCGATAGCCGCTGAAGCAGACGTGTTCTGGAGTGGAGACCGCGACTTGGCAAACGTAGCGTAGGACGCCCTCCAGTCAGATGGAGTTACGATATAAGCTCAGTGGCGTGCCATTGGTGAGGCCTATGTCCAGTAGTGGACGGGAGTAGGCTGATGTAGAATGATAATGATATCTTAAGCAAATATTTTGCTAACATTATCTCACATTTACACCCATCTGACAAAATAACGAAGTTAAAAAGAAGAGGAAAAATATCGGCACGCTAACTTTTCATTTCTATAGCAACGTCGGTAATTTTCCATTTTACTGTTGAGATCATTTAACAATAACAGTAGAGGATAACTGCATTGTCTCAGCTCAGTAGCACACGCTGCTGCGTTACGAGGATAATTGTTTAAAGCTGTGCTTAATATGATTATGTTCTTGGTTAGTGCTATTACGCGTGTTGCGTGGCTCGTAGTTGGATAGACGTTGTGCGCACGCGTTGCCAGCGCACATTTCTGTTTCGTACGTTGCGTCGACGGGCGTGCGAACCGCTCTCTTCAAGATACGCGCCAAAACAATACGTGAGTACTCGCTTATATTTTTATAAAACTGCATGCTTCAAAGTGCAAGCACACGATTATTATTTAAATTAAAAGAAAAACTGGATGAAATGTTTATCTACCAGTTTTTTGCTAAAAAGTTTTTCCTAGCGTGCGTATGTTATATGTAGGTATTATAGTTTATTAAAAACGAGAATCTGAGAAATGAGAAGATTCTAAATTTTACTTTATTATTTTACCCAAGTGTAATTATAAACATTACATTGTTGACTGCCTCGTTGGTCGAATGGTTGCAAGCTCGACTGTCAATCGCGAGGTTCTGGGCTCAAATCCCGGGTCGGCTACTATTGGATTTTTCTAATTTGGAATTTCTAGTAGTGACTCGGAGTCTGGATTTGTGCCAGGTGTATGGCTTAGTCCTATTCCATGGGACGTAAACGTAACTGGTGAAACGTGGGAGTGTACTACACTCTTCTGTCTACCTCTTCGGGGATTACGGGAGTGATGTTACGTGTTACATAATTATAAACATTTATATTGTTATTAGGGAAAACAATTTATAACAAGGTGTGGGCTTATTGTTTCTTCAGCCAAACTAAATTCAGAAACAGAACCCTTATTCTGCTTTATTTGCTTAATCTGCTTATAGTTTGCAAAAATGTGCGTTTTAAAACTATCTGAAAGCTGCACTTCTTTTTAAAACCAATGTTCACGAAGGCGTGTGCTGTCTGCCTACCCGCATTTGGCTAACGTGGCAGACTGCGGCCCCCTATCTGGGCCTTCAGAATACTGCGTTCTAACAGACCTGGAAACTAAAGCCCTCCATAGTGTTTTGTAAGGCGTATGACGTCTGCCAAAACGCACGTGGTCAACGTAGTAGACTATGTCTTTAGCACTTCTCGTTCTTAGAAAACCTGTGACCAACAACGGAACGACATTGCATTAATAATTATATTAAATTGTTTTTCTGCGAATAAAAATTTTACAGAAATATATTATATGTATGACTAAAATAACTACATACTTTACTTTGACTAATAATAAATAAGTTGCATAGATAGCACTTGACAGTTAGTTGTGATCATGAAACATTTGGGTAATTATGTTTCACCTATACGGACTCACGTAACGTTTAACATCTTTTATGTACTTGCATAATATATTTTTTTCGTACGCAAAGTAATATCTCTCAAAAACTTCGCGGTATTTTTTGACAATCCCGGAATACAAGTAGAGTTAGATTACGATTACCTATCACAAAAAAATGGTTTAAAAATCAACCTGTCATCTATGATTATTTTTTTTTATTTTGGTCTTCTTCGTTTTGTAGTAATGTGATCGAATAATCTCTTTAATATCGTTACCTATGTAAATGAATAAAACATATCAGAGAAAACCATGTAAGCATCTAATAATTGTTCTATAACTCTATAAAGTCCATTCGAAGAAAAATGTGAGGAAACTGTTGTTATAAAGGAGTGTCAATACTTTTACTTTACAACAATTTACATATTGATTTAATTACGCATTTGTGCTACTCTATACTAGTCTACGAATCAAAGGTTTAGTGCAGCTTTCCATAATTTGACCTGCGTTTTATTAATTAGGATAAGTTCAAATACCTATAAGACTAACGAAACGAGATCGATGTACTCCCTAAGCTGAGCAGTATCTGTCCACACCTACAACGTATTATATAATTACATAATGGGGCGGCTATGTTATAACATTGCAATCGGAATGAGTTACAGCGTCTTTTATTACGAAATTTGTGAATCATATTCCTGTCGTGTCACAAGTCTATCAAACCAGTTGAGTAACATTTTTAAGCATTGTGTGTATAACGTGTTTAACAATACGCATATCACGATAACCTATATTGTCTACAAATTTTTCACCAGTTGGTACCCGCGACTTCATCTGTGTTGTTGATAATATTAACTATGTAGGTATGTCATGTATAGTGAAGTTAAATTAAAACATTGAAGACTAAAATTTATTTCGCTAATCTTATAAGATCTCTACAAAATTCTTAAAAATTTAATAACATCACATTAAAAGCGGTTAAGGTTTTTTTTATATATATTTAGGCTAGCAAATAGGCCGACGGGTCATCTGCTGGTAAGTGGTCACTGTCGCCTATTGGGATTAGCAACACCCGAGGAGCGATCAACGCTTTGCCGGCCTTGAATGAGAGCTCTCTTTGCGCTTTTCTTGAAGAACCCCATGTTATAATGCTTCGGAAAAACTTCGGATGGAAGCTCATTCCACATTTAAGGTTTTTTAAGATCAAGTGTCTAAAGAATAAAAGTAATATGAATTCAATAGAAATATGTTCAGTAGTTTTTCCGTGATGCGCGGAGAACAGCAGACTTCTACCATTTTAGTTACAGATAATGGCATTCATATTATTTTTAATTTTCAGAATCGCATTCGTTCTTTTATTAGACTGGTACTATATTTAATACAGGACAACATTAAATACATTCTGATAATCAAAACGCATTAAATATTCACAATGAAACAGATTGGTATAACTAATAACCTGCTTAGCAATTGTAATTGATTTAAAATCGTTAAACCCAAGTTAGATATGGTATCATTTTCAGTGAAACAATTCAATATTTACAGATTATGTACGTCTCCGATGACATCGTTCTTTAAATTTGCATGTCAAACAACGGGTAACATTGCTTTACGTTTGAGGTAAAGAAAATTTCTAACGTTCGGGGCAAGTTACGTCATTCTAACTAGGTCGCTTTGTAAACTTGGCCATGTGATACCGGGCCGACGGCCTACGATAGTGCGATCCACAAAGTGAAACCTGACATTCGCTTGTTTAATGCCTTACCAGTAGTGAAATAAAGCAAGCAATGAACACAGCAGAAGTTTCGTATGTAAGCTCGGCGCTCTACTTGCATACATGTATAAAATATGTATATGTTGCAACGGATTATGTCGCACATGTTATATATACATATATATTTATATATATTTATATATATATATATATATATATATTAATATATATTTTATATATATATTTATGTATATATGTATATATATGTATTTATATATACATATATGTGTTAGTGTGTGTGTTTGTGTGCGTGCGTGCGTATGGATGTGTGTGTGTGTATGTGCGCGCGTGCGCGTGCGTGCGTATATATGTGAGTGTGTGTATGTTTCATTCTGCGAGGAAGACACATGCCCAATAGTGGGGTAAAAATGATGACGACAGTCGTTAGATATTTGCTACATCATAAAGAATGGAAAAAATCCGTTAACTGCTCAAACATTCTTTTAAAACACTACGATTAGTGAAAGCAATCTGTCGTCGATCCGAGTGCAATGAACGATTGATTTATCAGTGATTATCAGTTTTTGGTTTATTAGATGCATGTTAATGCTATAATAATTGACAAATGTTTCAATAGCACTATAGTATCTGTTAATTTTTTTATATTACAATAGTATAGTAAAAGTTATATGACACTTACGGTTATCGGTCACCGTGGCCTGTAGACATTAATAATAATATTACCCCTGCTAAGTCTGTAAGGGTATAGATATATGACATTCGATTCTGTCTACTTACCTCATAGGTGACGTGAGTAGGTAAATAAGTACCTTTACAATAATAATTCAAAAAAACAAACATTTCAGGCGCTGATCGAAGATTCCGACGTTTAGACAAAACCTGTTTTTCTGATAAGCAAATACTCCCAAAGTTTGTTTATCGTGGAGTTGTATAATTAACATCCGTATAAAACCTGTTAATAACAAAGTAGGTACAAGTTACAAGTAGCCTTCAACTCATCTGAGATATTCGTACCTACGCCTACGGTTCGAGGGTGGACCAGTTTTGGATATTCATTATAATACAATTATTTCAAGAACTGTTAACTCATTTATATTTAGCTTAAATTATACAATTATTATCTTTACTACTAGCGCTGCAAGTCTTAAAATAGATATCTGGTACGGCGATTTTGACTGACAGATATCAGCGACACTTCTAGGCTTTTCTTAGAATAATACGGCTACGATATATTATATTACTCTGGTCATGTGATGGTTGACATGGTGAACTATAAACATGTTTGAGAACATCATGGCGAGCTCCCCTCTGCCAGGGTGATCTTGTAATGTTTTTCTTCATCATTATACATGGTAATTTAAAAAAATGCAATTGACAAATACATATTATATACGTATTTAATTACTGTTTACTAATATCTACCGTTACAGTACGAATTAAAATTACCTATTAGACACTACACTATTCGCCAATACTATTCGACAGAGTTAGGTGACGCGGGTTAGAATCGGCATGCCAGAGCCACGCGTCACCGTCGGGACTTTATGCTAAAATGTGCTTTCCTACAAAACCAAGCGTGTGAACGATTATTATTTAACTTACCTTTTTTATTGACCAGCAATCACTCACGCAGGTGCAATTAAATTCTCAAGATTTAAACTTAAGAGAAAAAGATTATTATTAATATTTTAGCACGACCGTCTGACTAGCCTTAAGTGGCCAGAAGAGGCAACTTCGGCGAACGAATGTGTGGAAAACCACGTGGCGCTAACGTTTGTTCCGTAAGGATCCGTCAACGCTTGTTTAGAGAGCCCCAACTTGCACTGTTTTGTGATTAATATCGTTGGCGACAACATCCGGCCCTCGTGCATACGCATTCATTCCTGAATATGCTATAAGTATGTATATGCGATTCATTCAATTTTTATATGTACACCTGTGTCTCACACACACCATACACTAGTACATTTATATATTTTGTTACAACCGTCTTTTCATATGCGGATACCTACCACTATTTTCTTTTAATCAGCGGAAAAATGTTCAGTAGTCATTATGATTTGCTTTAATAATTTGTAAAACACATTGCTTCGCCATCAATCAACGGCGCTTAATATCCGTTTTACAGCAAACTTTTTTTCCTATGATTTCGTAAAAATTGAATGTTTTTGTTGCAGTCCACCTCACCTGACCAAAATGTTTACTTCGTTGCTCAGATTTTCGTGTCTTGCAATTGTACTTATAATAATCAATCAAATTCAGTTATACTAATAGACATAACATATTACTCTTCAAAAAATATACTTACAGGACTTAGCAGACTTTAGGATTAATGCACCTACGTATTCGTATTGCATTTGAGAACCCAGTCTATGAACAGTTCCAAGGTAAACTTCTGATTCTATCTTACTCGACTGTATATCCGGGAATTATCTTGCTTTTTTTTATTTTGGATATGTTAAGCACCATTGCAAATGGTATTTTTTTAAATTAAATCTACGAGTAAGTAATTTTAAACATTCGAAGGCCTGCTATACCTAATCACTAAAAATTATATTTCGTGAGAATAATATATACTTATTTCCTTCTTCACTTGTTTATTTACTATAGGAATTAACGGGCTTTTCACCAACGCCTAGTAAATGATATTAAGAATTATGTAGGTATACCATCGCGAATACATTAGCGGGCCGCGGCGTAAAGTACAATTAATTGGTTAATGCTACTAATACTAAATGACTGCTATTTGTATGCCTCACTCTCGGGAGTCGAACTCTTTCATCACTCGAGTCGAACTTGACCATACTCTCCTGTTCCAGTACGAGTTGGCTTACTTAGATAATTATCGATTAATATAAACTATCGGTTTGATAAAATATATCTAACCCACGTTACGTAGGTCTTCGTAATACGTGGGCAATATAATAAATATACATTATTATTGTTGTAAAGTTTTTATTACACGAACAATTATTAAATATTTTATTTTATGTGAAACTTGATTAGATATGTATAATGAGAATTGTAATTATATTGTTCTTTCATTACAAAGGACATTTTATGTGTTAGATAAAATATTTTTAGTTCCTTTAACGTCACGTATGTAGATATATATACAACTATAATGTCGGTGAAAACTCACGACAAATCAATTAACACCTTAGGCACGTTGTTGGCGCAGGCGCGCGGGGCGCTAGACGAATGGCATGGGATCATTTATGTCACACAAAGTTCCGTGATTCAATCAAATAGTGATCGGTAAAGATCAATAAAGTACATATAAATGCGAAGCAACGAACGACCCAATGAGTGGATAGATGGTTCTATGAATGAACGAATAAAGTAATAAATAAATGAATAAATCCTGAATAAGTATACGGGAAAAAAGGTTTAAACAGCTAAAATCGATTTACGTGTTAGCACATAATCAATAAACTAATGATTATTTTTTAACGGAAATCTTAACCCGTCCTACAATATAGGTATCGTTACAAAAGTGTCTTTCAACTTCTAACGATTCCTAATTCCAATCATGGTATAAATAATTCACATTGACCTATCACGTGCGCGTTTTCTATGTAACGGCCTCAAAATCTTTAAAGCTGCAAGCCACTTTCCGAAGGTAATTGTGACGATTACCCGTCATTAATGTGATAAACGAAATGTTCTAGAACTTTAGGGTTCATTTACGAAAACGAATCGTCTGTGTGATAACATCAGATATATTTATCAGGTACACCAACAGAATGTGTAATTATTAATGCGTCTTGGGAATATTTGCGTTTACTGTAAGTGTCGTTCGTACGAGCTTGATCTCTTCTTAACTCTTGGCAATAAACTTTGCCACAGCCTAATGGAATCTTCTCCGCTCCAAAACTCCTTCCTTATTGTGGCGAGGAATTCCATAATCACGACTGACAGCCATAAATATGTTGATGTATGGTGTGCTATGGGCTCACGCCTTTCAAAAGTAGTTTAGTCACTGCCTGGTACCTCCACGCACAAAGTGGGTCATTTATTCTACAGTTGTTTCGTCGACTTTGAGAGTGTTTGATCTGCTGTTGATGCTTAGCACTAGCTGACCATTTGTTTAAAGCTAAAAGTAAGTTTAAGAGTATCATATATTTGTTTATTATATTTAATATACTTGTACATGGCAAAAGTGTAATATTGTATTATATAAGGTACCCGCGGGTATTAAGGCCTGTCGGTTAATAAGGCCTAAGCCACAAAAATCGTACTAAATAAGGTAGTTAATTAAGGGTTAAGTTAACCTTTGCAGTCATCGATTAAGGAGAGAAATAAATTTTGTATTACATCGACCACTCAGTGAGAACTATGAGTATGTAGCTGATATTTTTCCTCATATTAAGATAATGGCTAATATAATAGTCATTGTAAATACGTGTCTTAAATATACCCAAGCGTAGTCAATTAAAGAAAACAGTTTGACCGTCTTAGGAATCAATGGAATATTTTCATTTTCGATTAAAACTTACGAAAGTAGGTACCTACTATTGATTTGCGGTATCAATTTTTCACAGAGCGTTCTTGGCATTTCTATCAAATATACGAGATAGAAAATCGATGAAAATGAATGAATTTCCATGGGATACCTATATTTTGTTGATAATTTACAAATACTTAGCTAAAATTTTTGAATAAAGGGCGCGGGTCTTATGATTAAGCTTGCTCACGCTATCGTGTCTAGAAAAATGGAAAAAATATTCAGCTATTAGTGTTCATAGATATGTACACACTCAATATGTACATGTGTCTGTGGTTCAGAAATCACTGAGCCGATATGAAATCAATGTGACCATCGTGCCAGCGTAATAAGATCAGGTTATTGTAATTGTATGTTCACACAAGCGTGTATGAATACTCACATGTATTTACCAGGCGTGTGTTGATTTACACGAATAAGGTCACGTAATCATTTATATCTCTATAGGAACTGTATATGACCATGTGTAATAAATCATACTTGTTAATTCTTTAACCAAAATAATATTGGTGTGAAAATAATATTGGATATTTTATATATTTTCAAATATAAAATTAAAAAATAGAAACATATTAAAGCTAATGCAATAATTAATAATTTTTACAGCACGTATCCTTTACCTCCAACTTTATAAGAACGGAAAACAAATTAAAACGAACTAAGTGGAAAAGTTAATAAGCATATCTTTGTAATTTGAAAAAAACTGATCTCCCACACGATACTACACACACGCAATTAAATAAATACTCGGAAACTATTAAACTATCAACCGCAAAGGAAAACACGTGGGTCAAATTCGATTAACCACACGATTAAAAGTAGACACTGATTTGAAATGTATCTTGTACATAATTACAAATGTTTTCAACGTAAAAACCACTCAAACTTTTAGTAACCTTTATTCAAATAACATAAATAATACTTTTATTCATCTTAGATATACTTAATAATAATAAAAAAAACAGTATTTATAAGAGAAAAATCCTTTAAAATGTCCTTCTAAGGGCTAAAACCATTTAGGGACTTAAAATGTGTTTGTCATCGACACGCTAAGAAGAAGAAGGAATGATTGCCAAAACACTGGCAGCATTACCCCGCTGAATTAAGAAGCTGAGCCGCTGTCCTAATATTTGTTGTCGAATGATCGAGAATTTTCTATGCCAATAACGCCTAAGAACTAACGTAATTTCATAGTAATGCCAAAATATTTGTAACTTTTGTTTTTATAAATGGTTTTTAATTCATTTTTTTAGTAAGTAACGCTTATTTTTTTCACCTTGCCTGGCGTCGAAATGTACAAACATACAAGTGTCTGCAAATCTCTAGGTCAAACCTTTTAATAAAACAAAATGATGATCAAAATAAATAGGTACATTTCGCCCTCACTAATAATAAGATTTTGGCGGAGCGAAATCGATTGCCTTATTGGTCGTGTGATTGCAAGCGCTACTGTCGATCGGGAGGTCCTGGGTTCAAATCCTGGGTCGAGTACTATTGCAATTTTGTAATTTGGAATTTGTAACAGTGACTCGAAGTCCGGGCTTGCGCCCGGTGTATGGCCATAGGCTCACCACCTATTCCATGGGCTGTACACGTAACTGGTGACACATGGGAGTGTATTACACTCCTCTGTCTAACCCTTCGATAATTACAGACGTGATGTTACATTTACCTACATTTCATATGGCAGCTTAGACTGAGGTATTAAAAATTTTATGTTTAGTTATTACAAATGTATCTATAATCGAAATCAATTATTGTCAAAAGTTTACCGATTTAATGTTCGATTCGGGTCTCACAATTGCACATATACGAGTACATTTTCCATTATGCTCGCCAAATACACTTCGTCATACTTCAAGTACATATTGCTTAGAAAATTGTAAAGAACTACTGGCCCAGTAGCGATCGAAATTTGATCGTAAATCATAAAAAAATCAGTTTGAGTGTTGTCTAGGTTCTAATGTCAAAGACTACGCTTATTAAATCTTTTCTTTGTGCTATTTATTGACAACAATTGTTATTGACGTCTCATGTCTGACATTCACAATGGGAAAGGGAATGGGGAATACATATTACATTAATTATTAAAGACAAACAATATTAATCTATTATCAATTTGACCACAGACTTTAACCATAAACAAAAGAGTAGGTATATATGCTTGGCAGACAGGCTTGACATTTTGTGACACTACAGTCAAATAATATTAATCAGCTGTCAGACTTTAACCACATATATGAGAGGATAAGTGCCAAATATTTAAATCTAAAACAATGACAATGACACTTTACATATTTAATAAGGCAATCATCCCCTTTATTTATACTGTAGCGTTTAATTTGTATATATTAAAGTTGGCTAATATGGGTTAGTTTTTGGTATACTTATTCTTTCCCGAAAACGCTGTAACAAAAATAGTATTCCAATGCAAAGATTACTTTACATAGGCCACATAATCAATTTTATCGATAATATAGACTTGCCTAAAATGACTAAGTTGTTACTATAACCTCTTTTTGCATTGGTCCCGTCGATACACGCCAGTACAGTGTGGTATCTATGTTGGATGCAGTAGTGTGCATTATGTTTTTTGTCATTAATTTAATGTAGGTATCTTATAATCACTATTTTTTTTTAATATTAACATTTTGCACTCCTTCTCCATATACCTACATATACTATAAGTTTGCCTTTCATATTTCTCTGTCCGCGCAATTTTCGTTTAAAGGGGGGGGCAAAGTTTTTGCTTCAGGTATTAATATGTCGATTCTACGCTCTGCAAATTATTTATGATGTTTTGAGGTGCAATACTAATAATATATAAAATTCACATAATTTTCTGAAATGGGGCGTACTTGAGATTCGCACTTCGGACCTTAGAGTAAAAGCCAATATTGAAAGAGCTAAGCTACTGCGGTGTATCATAGAAAAGATATGTTTATAGTATAGTAGATATATTTTTCTCTTATGATAAGTCAGTGTTCGGTTGCCATCTTGCCTAATGGGAAGCGCAGATGTGTCCAAGAGAGAGCAGGGTTGCCTAGGAACGTTCTAGGTGAAGGTGTATATGTGGTATGTATCACATTTTAGATAACCCTCAAAGCAGTTGAGGGTAAAGTTGAACAGTTGAATGCTACGAAGGTCAAGGCTTACAGGATCAACTGCCAATAACAATTTGAAAGTAAGAAAAGGCTAAATTACGTCTTCTTCTTCTTCTTAGCGTGTCGATGACAAACACATTTTAAGTCCCTAAATGGTTTTAGCCCAGAATTTTGCCA
>DWME01001554.1:0-24231 GCA_018244795.1 Parelbella ahira ahira
TATACTGTCGAGCATATTTTCCGTGTGTAAATGTGAAATTATCCATCGAATTTTATGTATCCAAAAACTTGTCTGGTCGCCCTGATTTTTACGCACCGTCTTGTATAAGATCAGATGGTGATCAGACGGTGACGTGTGAGTTGTCACAAAACCTATTTACTGGTAGGAGAATTAATGATATACGCTTTTATTCTGCTATAAAGCCTGTACAACATTGGTATAGTTGTCGCGCAAAGGGATCGGCTATTCGCATATTCTATAGATATCATCGCGTTGACTTCTAGGAGAAGTGGTTTGAAAGATTAATATTTTATGGCCACATGTGACTTCAAAATTCTGGTAACCAAGTTTATTATGCAGTTTTTGCTAACTCTTGGTGTCTGAGACCAGATATGGCAATGGGAATCGAATGGAGTCGAACTGATAAGATAAATGTGACTCTTGCGTAGCCATCATCACGTCTTCCAAATAGAGTTCTTTACGTACTTATAATAGGACGTAAGTCAGTCGTTAGCTATAAATTTCCAGACAAGCCTATGAGTAGTGTGAAGTTGATACAAGTTGTGATTTGCTTGTGGCTTGAATAGACTTGGGTTGCATGTGTATGTATGTATGTATATATGTACTTCATACGATGAAATGAAAAGTACTGAATTCGATCAACTTCTCTCACCAGAACGCATCGTCAGATCGCGTGAAGGGCAAACGCGGCAGGCCACGCAAGAGCGATCAGCTGGCGGGAGGCAGCAGGCAGCCGCAGCAACCTAGTGAGTCACCGCTACCATCCAATGTACTTACCACCTAGTTATATGTAGGAGAGGTCATAGAATTTACGTAATATATCAGTTGGTATACTTCAGGCTTTTACTCTAGATAGGAGGGTCGAGGAATGGGAAGGAGAGTGGGGAGAGTCGATGAGTATTTATCGTCTAGCGTGTGCCTGTGATTCTTGGAAGGTTTTTTTAACCGAAGGTAACCTGGTATTTCTAACGGAGAAGATGAAACTTTGCGGTACTAGACCATAGCAATAGTGAATTAGCACTTTGTAGGCGAGCGACCTACATCACAGGCCACAGCTCGCCTGCCCTCAGCCGAGAGTGTAGTTAAATGCTGATCTATGCGGATCTATATTGGCCTCGTACAGGTCCGAAATTAGTCGGGCCATCCCAAGAAACGTACCTGAGTCAAGTCGGTACATATATGAATAACCATGTGCATGAACACTCACGAGACGGTTAATAGTAAATGAATGAATGGTACACACGTCGAATGGGATCAGATTCGTGATCACATCCAAAATGATGCAGGAGCTCTGTTGAACTGTTCCCCTCGTGTTGTCCCCAGGGATCCGAATGGCGAACGTGATGCCGTTGAACTCGGAGCCGATATCGCTGGATAGTGACGACGAGCCGGATCTGGGTGAGTGACTTGCTGCTGCTGTCGCCGCAGAACCGCATATAACTCGGAAGACGTAACG
The DNA here is from genome assembly GCA_018244795.1 of Parelbella ahira ahira. Taxonomy (NCBI): domain Eukaryota; kingdom Metazoa; phylum Arthropoda; class Insecta; order Lepidoptera; family Hesperiidae; genus Parelbella; species Parelbella ahira. The sequence goes on from DWME01001554.1 coordinate 1,478, forward strand.
GTTTGGAACTGATCTATATAATATTCATCCCTTGTTTTAGTCCTTGATAAAGTTTACCAGACAATACATGTCTTGATATCTTGACATACGAGTTGATGACAATAAATGTCTTGATAATGATGATGACCGTGAATTTCTACTTAAATGGTCATATCATTTTGAACGTATACTTATCCATGACTTAGTTAAGTCATATTATCCTGTCCATAGGATCGCCAGGGCAGGCCTCCGATTCCCTAAGTCTCGACGAAAATCTTCGTGCGATAAGGCATATACACGAGAAGTACGCCAACATCGATAAGGTAATGTACTAAAATCACTTTTATCTATCAGATTCATACACCCATTCATTAATTCATTCAATCATACATTCACTCATTCACTCTATCATAACTGATCCATTGCTGCAGCGGTTTGTAACCCTGACTGCTGGTTTTAAGCCTTGCATGATTTGGGATTTTGTTTGAGTTGTTCCATAATATTATTGTTAAGCTATACTTATGTATAGTAACAGGCTCACCACCTATTCCATGGGACGTAAACGTAACTGGTGAAACACCCGTGTTTACTACACTCCTCTGCCTAGCCCTTCGGGGATTACATGCGTGATGTTACGTTGTTATTATTATTATTATTGTTATTTATTTCTTAAAAAGAGTATGCGGTGAGGTGTGTTCCTTCATTCAATGGGACTTGAAATTGTTCGAAACAAGTTTGAATTTGCTCTCTGTACATCAAGTGTAGTACATTCTCAGTAGCTAACACATGGGTACAAGACTCCCATTTGTTTAGATGCTTTACTAGTTCTTCGGTGAAGGACTAAGTGTGCGCCACACCTTGTCCAGTGACGCACGAATGTCGACTGGTGATGATGATGCTGATGATTCAATACATGTTTGGTCAGTCAACAGCAGAGTGAACCCGTCTTCTATCAATATTTCAGTTGACATTAAATTTCTCCTATTGTAGGACGATTTGTACGAAGCTCACCTCTTCGCGGCGAACTTCAAGAAACCCCCAGCGGATCAGGTCCAGAGACTGAAGCAGGACGACGACGATGTGCTATCGGTCAGGAGTTCAGATGGTAGGTTTACCGGTTACTGTTTTCTGTGAAAGCCGTAGAAGTATCAGATTTTACATTGTGGTTGAACGCTGATATCTTTAGGATTTAAAGTGTATATAATACAGGGAGCTCGACTTTATGCTCTCGGCTTGGTACAAGGGTGGAGAGTTTAATGCTTTTTATTCTAAAAAGAGAACCGTGTCAAATAGTAGGTCAACAAAAGGTTCGATTATGGTAACGGTGATAGGATCCAGTTGAAACTTGATTATCTGACCTTCAATTATACGGACTTTATTATTTGGACTGCCGACACCGACGAAATAACTCTGATGAACGTTGCAGGATTGTAGTGATTTAAGAAAGTATGTCATCACCTAATGTTTGTTATTAAATAATAATTTTTGATAATGACTTTAATTTATTTTTATTGTTTCAATAGTTACCTAACATTATGTTTCTTCATACAGTCCATTATCCTGATTTTCCGCTATCTGACTGTCTAATGACAACAATTACTTAGGTTAATCGAGTCTACTGGATATATAATAATTATCTGGTTCTGACCAGTTTTGAATCAGATGGCAGTGTGAGAGGTGTCATAAGATAATGATAATTATTATTGTTGTTCCTATAGGTGCATCAGTAAAGGATCTGGACATGCAAGTGGAGAAGCTCGAGGACTCCGATTCAGATTCAGGAAGCAGCAGTTCAGGTAAGCAATGAGGTTTCCTATAATCGATAAAAAATGGCTCTAGGTGCGTTCTGAATCTCGACAGTTATCTTTTGTGCACATATTATGGCAGTTCACAGTTGTTCCTTTTGGATCACCAGCTCACCTAATTATAAGTTTTAGTAGAATTGAGAAGACTCATGGTGGAAAAAATTGTGCAATTACATTAGTATGGCATTTTTCATTCAAGCAAAAACCAAAGGAAAAATATTGAGTTAATTTTCAAACTTCACTAGCCGAAGAATAACAGTACTTGAAATTTCCAATAATTGCACGGAGTCTGGTTTTGTGCCCTGTATATTATGGCACCATGCTCACACCCTATTCGATGGTACGACGTATAACTTAATTGGTACATGACTGAGTGTACCACATTCATGTGCATACCCCTCGGGGTAGGCCATATACATTACAAAAATACAGCTGTTTAATTACATATGTGTGCGTAATATTAGTGTTGACTCTTGACGCTTTCGATAGGATAGTTAATAGAGCGGTCCGCTTGCAGGGAGCTCGTCGTCCGGCAGCAGCACGTCGTCGTCGTCCGGCAGCTCCAGCTCGTCGGGCAGCTCCGACAGCGACACGGACAGCGGCGACGAGCCGGACGCGGCGGACACGGTGCTCAAGGCCACGCCCAATGAGAAGTTAGTGTCTGACTTATAAAGAAAATAAAGTGATGGATAGGGCCTAATATGATATGCGTATGACACATGTTCTATTTCATATGATTGACTGGGAGATAATGCTATTACGCATTAAGTATGCCCTTGTACTTGTCCTTGTACCTGGCCTCAGTTGAAGGCGCTACAGAAAGCTAAATAAATGGAAGATTCCAAGATGTACATATATGTATATCTTAGAATACAACAGCTATATACGAATGTCTACTTGTACAAGATAATGTAAGTGGTAACATTTGCATTGAGCTCGGAGCGTGTCTGTGGGCAGGTCGTTTGGCGCGTGGTCGTTCTCGGGCACCAACCGGTCGGCCACCATATCGGAGGCGGGCTCGGGCTCCGACTCGGATCCCGAGCGCTCGCCCACAGCGGCCGCGGCGGCCACGGCGGCGGCCACGGTGGCCACGGCGGCCACGGCTGCCACGGCGGCGGGCGGCGCGCACGACGACATCAGCGAGTCCGACAACGAGTCCGCCGACAAGAGCTTTCAGTGCCACGTGTGCCGCAAGTGGTACTCCACCAAGGTCTCCCTCAAGTGAGTTGACGGAATGTGATAGAACGCCGAGTATGCCAATACGGTATCATTGTCCTTGCACAATACCGCGACCGGCCACTCAACAGAGCCTCGTCTGCTGTATAGCAGGATGCACCGCGGGCATCTAAGGTTGGCTTTTAGGCTCTGAAAATGTAGGTTGGAATTACTTCACCCTGATCAAAAGTATAAGTAAATAAATATGTATATATGCTGCTATTGGGTGGAGCGACGTTTTTAAAAGGCGGATACTAAAATTACTTTTAAGTGTACGGCCAGTTGTCTCGTATTACAATTCAAGCTGTAAGAAGTCAAGCCAGATTTTCGACCAATATTGTTTCTAACAACGGAAGTACCGGAATGAGATGAACTAGATTCACCTAGACAGATGTTTATTTATAAATAAAAAGTTCTCGCTATGAGATTATAAAATTCAATTTAATTAATGCAATGAAAACACAGGTTCAATTCTTTCAGATATATACATACTTCAAAAATTTCTTTTTGCCTCTCCCCCACTAGAATCCACCGGCGGGTGCACCAGAGCAAGGGCGGTGGTAACTCGCGCACGAGGAACCGCTCGTCGGACCGCTACGAGTGCGACTGTTGCAACGAGACCTTCAACCGCCGCGAGAAGCTCTGGGAGCACAAGTTAGTGCTGCCATTTCTTTTTTTTGCTCTATATCAGTCCTCCTCAAAGTCGATGATAATGTATTCCTAAAAGCTTTTGGATAAAACGTCTATAAGACACTAACGTATATGTATTTAAAATAAAAATTGTAGAGCGTTAGAAAAATAATTGGTTCTCAAAGTGGGCAGTGCATGAAATAAGTTTGAGAAGCAATGTTCTGTATGAAGAGAGTAGATCATTAATACCTAATCCGCTTGTCTACAGACAATGATAAAATGCTCTTTGGAAATGTATACATTGGAATAAGACAGGTTACTGGTGATAAGCTATATGGTATATTTGATTATATTTTTGTTGCAGAGCCGAAGCGCATCGCGGCGCAATGACCGTACGCTGCGAGGTGTGTAGGAAGTGTTTCGAGGACGAGGCGGAGCTAGCGGCGCACGACAGGGACCACACCGCAGACGAACGAGCCGGTGAGTCCACCTCTCGGAATACTTTCTTATTATGTATTTTACTATCGTTAAGGTTTAAAGGTGTGGTTTATTATATGATGGTTTATAAAATAATAGATCGCATCCATTTAAATCAAACGTATAAATTGAATTTTATATGTATAAATTTATTGTGTATAGCATTTGATGACATTAGTAGATGTCGGTGCGGTGTAGTGTGCGTGTGTAGTGTGCGTGTGTAGAGACGTGCGGTGTTGTGTGCGCAGGGCGGTGCGCGGCGTGCGGCGCCACGTTCGCGCGCTGGGAGCAGCTGCGGCGGCACCGCGCCTGCGCGCACGCCGCGCCGCCCGCCGCGCGCCTGCCGCACGCCTGCGCGCAGTGCGGCAAGCGCTTCGGCCACGCGCACTCGCTCACGCGCCACATGCACAACCACGCGCGCCAGCTCTACCGCTGCGTCGTCTGCAAGGTGCGCCGCTGCACACCTCCTCCGCCGACATTGTTTGATTTTATTCCCCTTTCAACTCATGCCATATCTCTAATCGAACCCATCTATGTACACTATATCTGTCATACATAGGTACGTACTCAAAGAATCGTTTATCGGGGTTACTGTCGCCCCTGCCTGACCCGCGCCCTCCGCTGTTGCAGGCGTCGTTCGCGCGCGCCGACCAGCTGGCGCAGCACCTCAACAGCCACCTCGCCAACTACAAGCGGCTCAAGCAGTAGGCGGTCACACGCGACGTTGCGGAAGCTGCGTTTTCGACGCCCATCTACTTTCATCCTTGCGAGAGAGTTATATCTACGCGGGATAGGCTCTGTTAAAGGCCGAAGTAGGTTTTTGTTTGGATCTCGGCTTTTAGAATGAGCGCTGATAGGTATTATTGTTATCCGATCCGATATCGGATCAGACACCAGGCGCTGCGCGGGTTTAACGTGCACATGGAAATATAAAATTTCTATATTGCACGAATCTGAAACGACATCCGATCCGATAAGCACTTAGGATCCGATAGGATGGCAACTTCACACTCGTGTCTCGCGAATCGTAACGTTTTATTGGATTATGCGAGTACATTTTATTTTTTTAAATATCGGTATCATCGATACCGAATTGAAATCCAAAAAAGAAACTTCTTAATCATTGCTACACAGTCATCGTCCATATTAATTTAATCCCTGTAACGGCTAAGACTGTAGTTTAAACTTTTTTTATTTTTCAATTGCATAGAAAAATAACGGGAGACTTGAATAACGTATATATTATATGGTAAGCTTATCTGGTTTTTATCCTAAGATTGTCTATATATGTATATATAATTTTGTGTGTGAATGAATGTGATCATGTTTTATTATTATTATTATACAAAGATGTGTTAATAAGCTTAATGCACTTAATACTGACTTTTATACTGCAGACAATATCTCGCTATGTGTGTGAGCAGGACGAGTGTATCGCGCGCTCCCTCACACTTATAGCCCTTATCGTAACGTTTACTAATCCGCAGCGTTAGTATCGATAATGTTATCGACAAGCTTATAGAAAAATTTGAATGAAATAAAATTTAATTGTATTTTACGCTGCAAATTACTCGCTCGTTCAGACTAGTTTATTATCCATAGTATATTTTGCTCCGACATCACCAGCTCTTCCTTGTTATAATAATCAATGAGTTCCGTAGGAGAGAAGATATTAACCAGTAATAAACATTACAGGACATTAATCCACGACGACGCTAGCATTAATTAAGCTAGATAGAAATGAAGTTATAATGTCGTGCAACTTTTTCGTTCGTCGTGCAACTGTACTGCCGTACCACGTATCGTCCTACTGTTTCTTAGTCCATAGTGCAACTGTTTCGTGCATTGTGCCACTGACTCAATGCGTATGCTATACCGTGACACTCCCGACGTAGAAATTGAAACTATTTATGTTCTTACTTCTGAAAGCTCAGAAGCTGTAAAATAAAATTATTTATAACAATATAAATACGAGTACAAGATGTGGTACAGAGTTGGACGGTCATATTTCGAAAATTAACTAGACATCAGTTCAAAAATGGACTAAATATCAGTTAATGGGCTACTGATTATAACTTAATCATGTGTATAAATCAAGTGACAGTGGATATATACAGACACACAATTTACCCATGTGGACAGATATATATACATAATGTTATATTATCGACTAGTCCTGCCAGTCTACATAATATAATACTTGCTGGCTATTATAATACTACCTTTTAATTTATGACACACAGTTATTTTATCCAAACAGGAGACTCGTGTCTGACAACAGAATGATAGAACGGTTCTTAGAACGAGGACTTTCCGTATAACCTCGAATGACAGATGTCAATTTGTGACAACTAGTGATTCTCGTTTATCGATGTTTAAAAAAATGTCGATAACGATTGTCGAAAATCAATGAATACAAATCGACAAGAATATTAGCAAGGAAGGATAATTAGGATATCATTGTAAGGACTAAAACAATTATTAGACAATCTTATGCTACAGGGTGTGTTGACTCGAAATACATATATATTTAAAACGTGACATTTAAAATTGAGAATGTATAAAGCTTTCCTCAGGTGGAATTGTCGTTGGTGTACAATTTTTTCATTATATAGTCGTAATAATAATAATACTATAATATAGTTTATATTTGTTAAAAAAAGTGATGTTTTAATTCACTTTATCAGATCACAAAGACAGAAGTCGTCCGCAAACAGTATAGTGTTATTGCTTAAGTGTTATGTCGCTTAATTGCTGTCACATTTAAAAGAGCACATACAAGTCACGTCATATAATGTTCCCATTATCCCCCTCACTTTAGTTGCATCTCCCAATTAGTTTTCTGGACTTCAAATAGATTCTCAAGCTTTGATAAAATATATGACTCTAAATTGAAAATTCACATTCATTCACTTGCTCGTTCCTTCACATGTTCTAGAATATTAATCCAGGTGATTTATGTGTTCACTTTATCATATTATTAAAATTCTATGTCGAACGTATATTCATCTAATGACCTACCGTATAATAGTAATATTCTCTTTGATGTAAAAATTGTATATAAAATATTGTAAGGAACTCGCTCCAAAAATAATTTAAAAAATCAGTGAGATAAGAATAAATTATATTAAATTCACACTTTTGTAAAAAAATGGAAGATATTGTAGAATAAAAAGAAATCAATTTGCATAGACGACCGCTCCGCACGAGACACGTCAGACTAATTCAGCTTTAGTGAGCGAGTTGCCATAGACACTAAACGCTCCGTAAATACCAACTACCCTCTTATAATTTAACAATACTATTTACTGTATATACAGACATATATATAAACGTATATGTATTTTGATGTATTTTGCGCTATTCAAAAGTAAGAAATTTACTATAAATATTTTTTTTATGTTATTTTTTTTTAATTATGTCTTTCCCCTTACGGGTTAAGATTTTTATAGATTATATGTTTTTCTCCATTTTTATTCTTATTCACACGCATACTGTTATATTTTAAACATTTTTGACTTCTTCGTGGGTACTTTGGATATTTTGTGAATCTTATGATTGTATTTTTCGATGTGTGTGTTCTGGAGCACGAGAATTTCATATGAACTTTGTTGTGGATGCTGGCCAGTTTAACTGCCGGTTTACAGGTGATAATTTTTGTGTTATTTTCACTGGCCACAAACGCTTCTCCTGGCCTGGGTTTATTTTTAATTATATGGCACCAAAAATATTATATGGGAGACTATAACAATTTTATAACATACTGAAACTTCACACCAAAGTTTGTATGGAAGATGTATAACTACAGGGTGTTCTGAGATATATATATATGAGTGTGTGTGTGCGTGCGTGCGTGCGTGCGGGCGTGTATGTATGTATGAATGTATGTGTGTGTGTGTTTATATACATATGTATATATATTATTTTTTGTATAAAATCAATGATTGCGTTTGTGTGGGCGCTGAGAGTTCTTGTTTTTCTGTTTTTAGGTTTATATTTTAAGCTTTAAATGTAGTTCGGAACGTAGTTTATATGAATTGTGTTATATTACAAGATCTAGACGCAGAACGTGTACATAGAGATATACAATAAAAAAAAGATGTTGTTTATTAATAAAAAAAATATCATCCTCCTGTATTTTGTAATGTGAGTGGATGCGTTTTAACTGTATAGTGAATAGTCAGATTATTCGTTTTATTGACTGATGTTATGAAAAAAAAGAGGAAAAAAACGCGCGTCGGAAACGCGGCGTTCGAAACGCCAACAAGATCTCCGGGTGATGCGGGGAAGTGCAAAGAGGATTTTTGACACAATATTATTATTATTATATTAATATAGAGTTTTATTTAAAATTTTCTTTTATTTTTCTCATTTACAGAAATACAGAACAAAAAATCCAAATAATAAAATATTCCGTGGCGTCTTTGGACGTGTTAAGTAGAAATAGTGTTAAAACAATACCTAAAAGAGATGACAATGGCATGAGAAATATACTTACCGTAGATTGGAAGCTGTGGGTAAACAGATATGTTAAATAGCATAACATAGTTATTATTTACAGGATTTCTTAAATAATAACAATACTGTTATGACAACTACACAGGAAAATAACGTTAAACATTATTAATGTACATATTTAATACTAAACAATACCATATATCCACGCTAATATGCACTGTAGCAGCGTGCTGCATGATACTTCTGGCCTCCGGAGCGTTGATGGTCGTAAAAAGATTGCATCCAATGCAATATTTAATAAAACACAATACTTAAAACTCCTTTATTTTCTGCACTTTATTCTTACACCTAATAAAAATACATAAAATCACACACAAAATAACAATCAAAAGAACCCAGGTATACAGTACAAAATTTCCGTCAACATTTCGCTTAAAAATATCCTTATGTCTTGCGCAATATTCTATCCAAAAGACAGCGGTGTCGACAGGCGATAGAGCTCTGTCCTTGAAGCGTCTAGAGATTTCTAGAACCTTCTCTTTGAAGCTATTATTGGATAACAATGTGTGAATAGAAGAATTCAATCTTTCCACGCTTAATTCGTCTTTCGGTATGTGTATAGCGTAGCCCAGACGTGCGCTAGTCTCGCAGACCATGGGCTGATTGGCTTGGAACGGTATACATACCATTGGCACACCATGGAATACGGACTCGTGGTTGCTCAGCATTCCACCGTGGCTTATGAATAGCAGCAGATTCGAGTGTGCTGAAAGAAATTAATTAATTGATCTTTTATTTCATGTTTCTTTAGAAGACGTATAATTATGCTGTTGGATACCGGTGTCATTTTATAATTTAAAAAGTTTACGCCTCTCTGCGACATTGGTATGGGCGGGTTGACAGAATCGTTTTCTCATGATGTTTTCGACTAATATTTTCAGAATTAGAAGTCTCTAAAGTGAGAATTTCGGTTATTTAAAAGTATAATAATTAAGTTAGACGAAAATATGATCATAAATAATATATTTTTTGTAAAATATTTAATACGTCTTTTAAAACATGATTACGATCTAGAAATCGTGTTATTTTTAACTTTTTATTCGTTCGTTACATCATTCGTTCGTCTGTTAGTTTTTCGTTTTCGATGTGAAAATGTATTATATAGGTAATGTTATATGCCGAGAGAGCAAACGTAGCCGCAGTCAACAACTAGCTATGGAGTCAGTCCACAAAATGTCCATAGTGGAGAAAAAACGGTAGGTAGGCAATTAGAATTGACATTTTATGTAATATCTTACCTAAAATATCACTCTGTGGCAGCCACGAATAGACGTACAGATTATTATACATCGACAGATCTCTGTCTGTAGTCCATTTCATAATCACTTTTTGTTTCAAAGAGGACAGAACTTTGATTATTATTGAAACGAACTCTTTGTTCTGAGATTGAAATTCTATAAACGATCCGAGACTCAATAGAATTGCACCATCTTTGGCATTATCGAGAATATTTTTTAGTTCCTGGAGAAAAAAATTTATGACACTTCGAACTGGTAGCTTCCACACTAGATGGCGTTGTACTCTATATACAAATAGACAGAGCCTAGACAATCTGTGAGAGGCAATCGACGAATTGCCTGAGATATTACCGTAGTATAGTACCGTAGTATCCCTGCATTAATGGTATTACACCTTTTAATTGCACGTATATCTATTATTGAATTATTTGTAGTCTACATACAAATAATTTTGACTGCCTCTTTGGTCGAGTGGTTGCAAAACGCGACTGCTGATCAAGAAGTCCCTCCTGGATTCTAATCCCAGTTTGGGTGGTATTAGATTTTTCTAACTTCGATTCTCTAGTATAAGTTTCTAGTAGTGGCTCGGAGTCGGAATCTGTGCTCGGTGTACGGTAATAGGCTCACCACCTAGGTCCCATTGTGGGACGTCAAAGTGATGAAACGTGGGAGTGTTCTACATTCCGCTGCCTACCTTTTAAAGGATTACATGCGTGATGTCGCCTCATAGTATATATTGACTCTTACCGAATTCAAAGGCTTCACGTCTTCAATATGCACGCCACCGACTTCGACGACATTGGGCGCATTCACTCTCACCATTGACGTGGAATAATGAGAATTTACTAACATTACGTTTATATCGCGCTCCAGTTCCTCTAAATCGGGGACTTTTTCCAACCCAAAAATCTCGGACACCAGCTCGTTCTGATACTCATGCAAATAGAACTTCCTTCCAAACACATCGAAATATTTGTAGAAAATATTTTGTATCGTCCCGAAAATGTTCAGTGGGAGCTTCAGCCGGGAGAACTCATGAAGGACCCCGCTGTCAAAATCATTGTTCATGAATCTATCAATATAATAACCGTAGCCAAATGTCGATATGGCCACTATGGGCGCGTGGTACTTAAATCCGAGCACGTAGAATATTGGCATGAAAAACTCATGAACGAATATCACATCGAAAAGCGATGTGTCGTGTAACAGAAATGACGCCAACTTCCGCTGCCTGGTTATGTAACACACATACGCGTTCATGGTCGACCATACGAACTTCTGGTAACCCACAAACGAGTACTCCTCGCCAAATTGTTCTCTCAGTTTTGGTACTGCGAAAAGAGATAAGAAATAATTTACTAATGGTAATATATTAGCTTGGGACATTTTCATTCATTTGTTTATTCTTTATTGTATCACATAACATTCTAGGCGGTCTATACAAAACACGGAACAATGTCATATGCTTAATTTAATAAAAAAAACGATTACATTAACGTCAGTGCAGCCAATAATGTCTATATTAATTAACAGCGTGGAAGATACATGTTTTAAATTTCTTACGATATTCAAATTGTATGGAGTTGATTTTATTACATATATCTTATGTTGTTCTGATTAGATGCCACATAATCATCAATCCTTTTGTAATTCGATTTTTGGATACGGGTCTTCTCTCAGAATAAGAAGGGTCAAAGGTAAGGCCATAGTCTGCCACGTTGGCCAAGTGCGGGTTATACCTAATCATAACTACGAGATTCTCTCTCTCCTAAGCATCATTACTCCTATCTGATTGTGGGATCTGCTTTCCATATCCTCTCTCTCCATCTCGCACGATTGGACACGTCGTTCTCGGAAACTTTGCAGGCTTTCATGTCTTTCGCTATGGTATCTGCCCATATTGTCTTCACTCTAATATGTCAAATCATAACTACGAGATTGAAGAAGAAAAAAGAAAAAACTATATAAATAGTAATGTTATATAAAAAATACAAGTACTCAATATACGAGTACATCTGACTCAGGAATCGAGCCTAGGACTTCTAGATTACCAGTCACGTCTGTAAACACTCGACCAATGAGACAGTTAGAAATAGTCGTAAATGTAAAATACATCAACAATAATGTTACAACGAAATTTTCAAATCATTTATATAAGCCTATAAAGAATGTACAACGTTCCTTGACATCGAAGGCGTCAGCTTATCTTGGTCCGACCTCCAAAACATGTTTTTACCACAACGCGATTCAACTGTGCCTATTTTATCAACTGTTTCAACACAATCGAAACGTCCCTTACACAAATCGAAAAGCATAAGGATATCACTAGCATATGCATACATAGGGACAGACAGCGGAAAGAGACTTTGTTTTATACCTACTATGTAGTGATATGAATAAGAAGGAAGTCTTATTCTATGCAACATATTGTACAGCTTTAATAAAATTAAAAAAGTACTTATTTACAGTCATTGTAAATAATTTTGATTTTAATGTAACGTACCAGCATCGAAGATAGACCTTACTTCCACTTCAATCCACGTAAAATTATTCCTTGGTTGTTCTTCAAAAGGACTGATGGACACCACCTCGTGGCCTCTGTTCACCAGTTCTAAGATAATGCGTCTGCCGGGCAGATAATGGGACTTGGTCGGACTGGGCAGTACAGACAGTATCCTTAGACAGTCTACAGCCGATAGGATTGAGAAAAACAATTCCAGCCTCATTTTTAAGATTTCGTCACTATGTCAGTCAGTCGTTGAGTGATGCAACTGAGAAATATAAAATAATTTGCAATTAAGATAATATATTTGTTTGAAAAATAACATTAGTGCCACAAGCTGTAGGTACACACAAGGCGCCACAGTTGTAACTGAATACAGTTCCCGCCAACAACACAGCTTTACTCACAATGGCCGTCGTAGAGACACTGTCGCCAGTTATATTAGATATACATAAGAACACAAAAGTATTTGTTCATTAATCTCTCTATACCTTTAAACGAGCAATTGTTGTATATTATATATATATAATATGTACTTATATATATATAATCGGAATCTCGCAAACGGCTTATACGATTTTCTTGGAATATAATACGCAGGGGGTTTCGGGGACGATAAATCGATCTAGCTAGGCTTCATTTTTAGAAAATGCGATTTGTCTGTGTTTGCAGGCAATGAAAATTGGCTTAGTGTTGCTTTACAACGCCATCTACTGTAGTAGTTTCAGTGTTGTGTCGGTACAGCAGTTAGTTGCTCCCAATAAAAAATAATGATATTAATAATACTCGCCAATTTGGACAAAACCAAAATCATGATGATTTAAAACGTCGATCCGAGACCTGTTGTCCTAAATGGCCATGCTCTCGAATTAATTCATTAGAATAAGAAGGTAAATTTTGTCACCATCTACAAAGTTCTATTATCTCAAATCGGGCGGTCCAGAAACCAGAGAACCTCGGTTCGAGTCCAAATGTCTCCAGTCCGATTATTTTATTCCTTTTTTTAAGTTCCTTCTTTTGTGCAACGTATCAATGAAACTTAAATAATGAAACAGAATTACTTTATTTCAATAACTATAACTGTAGAACTCCAGTTATAATACTAACATGATGTGTAAACGTCAGTTAATGTTGATAGAAAATACATATTTAGGTATATGAAATAATATATGAAAGTAGCGCCATCTAGCGTCTACTGGAGCATTTTAAAACGTTTATTGAATAGGTTATAGACTAAAAGAAAGTTTTCAGTAGATGGCGCTATCATCGACTATTTAAACACAAATTTAATGCACCTCAATACCAGATGGCAGTGGTAGATTTGAAAATCGCCCTCCCATCAAGTTTAGGTACAGTTATCTACATACAAATCGTCCGATGACAAAGACGTTTGTGAGAAAAGTAGTTTCATGCAAGGAAATCACAGAATTTTGTCGGTTAAGGTTGGTGTAAGTTCTGACATGGAACATATGTAATGACCATTTTAATTTAAAAATAACAGGACGAGTTTATTTATGATAATAAGTAATAACAAAAATTATAATAATCATAATATTTCGCAACACTCACACACAATAACCTTCGTAATCTGGTAGCTGATAAATATGTTTCCCTGCATAGAATACAGCCCCATACAGGTCACACAAATAATTAGTCCGACCGAAACAGGTTTTTCAGCCGAAACCGAAATCGAACCTTCGGCCTCGCTCTCAGTTTCGGTCGAAACCGAAACCGAAACTTACTTAAACATAATTAATATTTCTATTGCATACTGAAATCCAGTGTATTTTAAATTTTCCATGACTCATAATACGAAGCATAGAGTGGTGCTTTACGATCACGGAGAGTTTTTACACATTTATTTGCATATTCTTTTTATACCGATGGTTAAATAGAATTAATTCAAAAAAGGCAATCATTAAAGTATGTAACGAATATATTTAATTTTTTTTATGTCATGAACAGTGGTTGGAATTGCGGAGCAATTCTGAGCGTTATTATAAATAAGGATATGTTATGTGTCCCGGATTTATAAAATTCGGGACATTCATTTTGTATTCATTTTATAGTTTATTGCGAATTAAAAACAGATTCATGCTTTTTTGCCGAATACCTATGCCGCGAAGCTCGCCGAACGACGCACGATAATTTACGGACACTCGAGTTTCGGCGCGGCCGAAAGGTTCGTCCATTTTTTGGGCGAAACCGAAACTAAAGCCGAAACTAGATTTTTTGGCCGAAAATGGCCGAAACCGAAACCGAACCTTCGGTCGGTCACTACAAATAATATTTATCTGAAGTAAGAATTGAATCCACAACTTCTGTCTCAATAAGGGTCAGTTTTTACTAAATAAAGGGAAGTAAAAATTTTCAAAAAATACAAATGTCAGTATTTCTGATTGTTATAAGGAGTAGACTTGGATAAGGATCCGGGATCCTAAGAACATAGTTTTTTAAGTTTTGAAGGTTGACTGGCTGACATAAGGGATTAATTAAATGAAAACTGATTCTGAATACAACTGGTAAATCGTAGAAGTGTACGACACTCTTCTGTCAACTGTAATACAGTCGTGAAGTTATGTTATGAGTTCTTGCTGAAGCGGTCTGTCAGTTTTACCAAATCACATGCATTTTTAAATCAACATTCCTTCTCTATGTAAGTTTTAAGTATACCAAATTTCACAGTCCTCTTAGCGTGCAATATATTTAAAAAGCCCTGAGAAGTCTCTTCAGATATTGATGTAGGTATAGACACATAAGATACTTCTGTATGTGCGTAATATTCTTCAAAAGGCGTAAATACTAATGTATCTCTTCATATAGAGAGATAACAGACACGATTTAAAATTTATAACAATGTAGCGTGAATTGAAAGCAAACTAATTAATTCATCGTACCAGATGTTTTCAATTACATGTGACGTCCGTGTTTAACAGCATTGACATCATATACAATAATTAAATTATAAAAACAATGCCTCTGTGGAGAGCGTTATATGATTACTCCAGTAGCAGTTAGTCGGCGAGAATAATGATGTCATAATCGTAATAATTTGCCAATTCGCACTCGGTGAGCTCGCAGTCTGTTAGCTTGAGGATTAAACAAACAAGCTTTCGAGAGGAGCTTCGAGTTTTATAGTTGAACAACAAGAGCTTTGGTAACGATCACGATGGCGAGGATGGCTATAAAATCAAACCAGCGATAGTCTAGTGTTTTGAAATTCAGCCGCCAATCCGGTGTCTTAAGTTCAAAATGCTATCGCGCACCTCTTACGTGGACATGTATTTTAAGATTAATTATCACTTGCTATAATGGTGAAGGAAAACATTGTGAGGGAACATGTGCACCTTATAGTTAAAAAAATCTTCTCCCAGGCGTGTGAAGTCTGATAACGCGTACATGGCCACATGCTATACACTATACTATACGTTATAGGTATGTATTATACTATACACTATACTATACACTACACTATACTATACACTGTACTATACACTATACTATATATGAGTACTATGGGTACGTGCTATATTCTTAGAACCGACACGCTATAATTATTGATGTTCCGACCGAGCCAAGCAGCGCCGAGTGAATTTCAAGTAACGAGTAGGAAAATTCAATGGGGACTAAGCCCAAGACTTACTAGACCTCTCCATTTGCGGTCTCACTTGCGACCGACTGAACATCGGGGAAGCAAACGACACGTATTTAATCCTTTCATATATTCATAAAGCTATCTGACATGTGAATATTATTGATAGCGTATATCGTGTTGATATAAAACGATTGTTTCCGTCCACTGCTGGACATAGGCCTCTCCGATAGCACGCCACTAAGCTAGATCTTCAGCCCTTCGCTTCCAAACACTACCAGCCACTGCCACTTCTTGCACACTCTGGGTGTAATAAGAAAAATATTATAATATCTAGTTAATTAATGTGTGAAGAGAATTGGTATTGTTTGTAATCCCATAGTTTAGAACATGATAAAATATGAAAATGTGGAATTATGAAAATTTAAGGATTTTATTAAATAGCAGAACGAGCCAAGACTGCATTACAAATATGTATATTTTTGTAATAATTATAATTATTTTTGACGTACATTATAATGTGTGTTAGTACGTAGTTGCATAGCTTTGTTGCCTGTGTAGACAATGTGAAAACAAAATGACATACGGACATTTCGAATGACGAATAACTGAGGTTAAACAACCTATAAAATAACCTATAAAATAATAAATAACCTATTAAAATATTAAACGCAGCTATACAATTTTTGAATTACGTAAAAAGCATGTGTGGACTAATCAAGCGTGTCATTTTAGATTTTAATTGACTGTATTTACATACGCAAGTTTACGCAAAGCCCTTAACAGATGGCGTTGGTAGGCAACTCGAATCATGGCAGGCATATCCTGGAATTGTAACAATAAGATTCCAACAGTGAGCAAGATGACCCTCTTACCACTGGAACATTTAGAGCATGCATTAAATTCTAGTCTAGATTAGTTATTTAAGTTTATGTTATTCCCATTGCTATCGAGTCTAAGCTCAAACGGTTGAAAACACAATGTGGAAGAAACAAAGAAGAGTATCTAATAGATATTTTCGAAGACGAGAGAAATAATCAATAAACATTTAATATATTTACAGTTATATGTCCCTCGTGAGATATAGTAGAAGGGAAGGAAACAAACACCGAAAAGAATATTATGACTCGTAATTTCGTTTAGAAAGAAATAATTTCCATATAATCTTATATTTTTACCATATTTAGAACGTTTATTGCTTGATTGTAAAAGCCAATATATTCTAAAAACCTGATCGTCATATCGTAATTTATAGAGTGCGTCTATCATACAAATCCCAGTAAAACCTCAGCAGCGTCTGACACACATATGCAACAGACAAACAGCGATATAGATTTATCAAAAATTGAGTTCCAATTAGACGTTACGTATTTGAAAGAAACACCTTCAACTAATTAATAATTACATCGTTATGTATTTATTAATTGTAACCAATATTTATTCAGGTGTTTCGTTTGTGGCCAAATGTGATATAAACGTAGACGGGTTGTTTTCGTGGCAGTGGATAAAGACGAAAGTCTGGTCACGAATCGACCATGAAAATACGAGTTTCTTTGTTTTTGGGTCTGCTAGCCGTGAGTACCAAAATTTGTTGTATACTTTTTAATGTTTTCCTGTAGTTGATTTACGCATCTGTTAAATTGACCAGCTCAGCTATTAACGCAGAAGTGCCGTTTCGACCCGACAATGGACCATCACTGATTAATAGTAATAAGCGTCTGTCCGAACACAGAATAGATTTCAGCTTAAAGCTTGGCCCTAAAAATGGCTAACGTTTAAGTGCATTCAATAGGAACTAAAAATAGGGCGTTCAAACAGCCCTTTAAAGATCTGCGAAGATGTGTAGGTAAAACCTGACATTCTTAGGAGATATCATCTCTCGTCTTACACGTAGTCTCAGAATGTTGGCGCGTGTTAAGTCCATGGCGAGTTTTGGTGGACATTTTTGGATGCTGTTCGAACTTTAGTTATCACGGGCAAAAGTTCCTCGCAATCTCTAATTTATAGAAAGAGAAATGATGTTTGGGTTGCCTCTAGATTGGTTTGCTACTAGTGAAAGTGTCCATTCATCTCGAAAGTTCGGTGAGTTGCAAGTCTGTAGCTACAAAACTCATGTCAGTAATTTGAACAGTTTCGGGGTACATTTCAACTGTCAGGCGATATCTCAACCAGCTCAAAGTTGAGTTGCAGCACTTGCGGGAGCCATATTGAATTTCTAACATCAATTTAACTAGTATGGTCTGACGTCACTCGAAATTTGAACCATAGACAATATACGCCCACCAACCCGTTTCTGGACTAACCCGAATTTTGGTGGATTTTATTTAATTCCCAGTTTGTATTTTTCTTGGATGTTTAGAAGTTTCCATAGGGTGATTCAGAATACATGTGGTGACATGTGTCATTGTATTGTAGAACTATCTCAGTGACCTCATTTACACTGATCCAGCTTATTTAGGGACGACTTCTTATTATTTATCCCTTGCCCTTATACTTTTATATACAGTTAAAGCAAAAGAGAAACATAAATAATGCTTACATGTATCCGATTGGGGGAAATGTAAGAAAGGGATTCTTTGGGACGCCATTACCTTTTAGTATCATGTTGTCATTTTCTATTGACATACATACGAGTGTGTGCCAACACGACACTTATGTCCATTGTAAAGCAATTGTTGTTAGAACAATTTGTTTCGCTGTGAATCGTACAGTTATTGCCACGTGTATGGTGGGGGCGATCAGCTCAGCTCTCAAGAGCAGCGACGTGTCTGTGATCAGCCTCGAATAGGACAAACATCTACTAATACTAAATTGGTTAATATTGCCGTGTACTAACTTTTCTAATGATACTAACTACGCTCATTCTGTTGTACTAACCGGGCTAATGATACTAAAAGCGCTGTACACTCATATACTAACTAGAACTAATGATACTAACATACCGTACACTGACTAATCATCTCTTTAACATGTTACATATACTAATTGGATTAACTGTGACTAACAGTGCTATTCCTACAGTCCTGTTCGAGGTCGGTTGCCGATGTTCCAGCGGCAGTAGCCACTTGTAACTCTTCAATGAAAAAAAATATATTTGCAACAGCTCAAATGATCCTTTTAAAGCCAAATTGGACTCCCAGCTCTGAATCCCGGGTTCATTGAAACTCGTTTTAGTGTATTTTGGTCAACACAATATAAAACCACATAATTGGTAAAGCTGAACCATCAACCACAGGCCCCGTATTGAGTCAACAATTTTCCATCTCCCCTTCCCATATTGATATAGCTCGCTGGAAGCCGCGTATTTAAGTATTACAATTTAAATGTGTCAACGCTCCACATCAATTGAAATAAAAGCTATCTACTACTGGTACATATTATGCAATTTATGAAATAAATAAATAAATGCACCACAACCCATTCTGCGTCAACTTTGTATTTCAAATGAAATCGTTGTTTTCAGTTCAATTGAATATGTCGCAAAGAAACACCTCGTTTTATTGTTAAATCGTCGATATCCAGTTCAATTCAACAATATGGCCCACCATTATGATGATGATAAATATTTGTTATAAGAAAAAGAAATGTCTCGTAGAAACGAATATTTAACGTGCCAAAATTACATTTACTTAGCAAAATAGGCCCTACACCTTTGTTTAGCATCGAATTTGAGCGCACGGCCAGTGTACTAGCTAATGCCTAACTGAATATCTAGTTCGCACGCCTTACATCGTATATTTGAAACAAAATATTTTAAATACAAAATATATAGGTATTCACTTGTTAAAAATAGGGTTCTATTCTTTTATTCAGCATCACGTGTAAATATCAGCGCTCGGCAGTGCGCAAGCCATGTCTTAACTCGATAATTTGACCTACATGGTAATTTTGACGTAAAACTTCTTTACGTGCGAGTTGAGAGCAATCATCTTTTGTCCGAAGAAAGTAATTAAATACTATATGAAAGGCGAAAATAACTAAGAATAATATTATACATAAAAGACAGTAAAGTTTCGCTAGAAGAAGCAGCAGCATCCAGGTGTTTACTTATCAAAACAGCTGGGCGAAGCTAGATATAAAATGTCCTTGACCGGGTGGAGTGGCGCTAATTAGGGGAGGTCTATATCCAACAGTGGATTCGTAAAGGTCGATGAGTAGACCGATGGAATGATATTTATACATATACGAGCATAATATTTCTTGTATTCTTTCATTTATTTGATACCCTAGTATCAAGTTAATAATGTGTTATTTTCTTTCAGGTGTATTTGGCGGCAGCGGAGCCCGAACCACGTAAGTTGGCTTGATGTTCTTTCATTTACAATCTATTACCCAATGTTTTGTTTTAGAATTATTATATTAAAGGCACAACGCTATCGGAGCCTATCGACTATTCACTATAAACTATTCACATGTATGTATGTACATATAAAAAATAATTACATACTTCATTCTTCAAACGTCTTTATTTTTCATTTGGTTTTTGAGTTTTTGATATTCTTAAATAATGGTATTAACATTTATGTAAAATTAAATTCAAATATTACATTTATTCAACATGTTTTTACCATAAATTCAAATAGGAAATTTTAACTAACGCTAAATGCACTCATGCTACCTTATACTAACAGTCATAAGAACTTCTTGATTAGACTAACTGGCGTAGACTAAATCACTGATATATTGAACTAGTCATTAATGATTCAGTACGTTACGATTGTGTATTTTTTTATAATGTAGAATAACCTAACAAAATCTATTTACTCGTATAAGGCCAGTGTAAAACTGAAATTTGGAAGAAGCACACTAAAAATATATATTTCGATCAATTCAGAGAAATCTTAAAAGAAGTCTAAATTAACTGGTGAAACGTGGGAGTGTACTACACTCATTTGCCTACACCTTTTTAGATTACAGGCGTAGAGTTACGTAATTTTAAATTAAAAGTACCTTTAATGACATTTCTACGATGATTGTTATGGCTGTATATAAGGCGAAAATTTATCGAAAAAGTTTATCAAGAATCTGCCTATACCTATTTGAAATATGCGTCACCTGCTCGTATGTTCATACATATATCTGTGTACATATTATAGTACACCCATCTATAATTTCTTATAAAAAAAGATAATTTACCCACGTTTATACAATAAAGACCTTTTATTTACATATTTTCAGTCATGTCTTGTCTTAAATCCTTTCATTTACGATATTATAATAATCGTCATCCACTTTTGATTACGTCCTGTTTTATTCATGATTGTTTTTAAAACAGTTCTTTTATTAATTAGTCATTAAATCATACTAATTAACGAAGGAGAAATGGTCCATGAGCTTTTTTGTGTATGATAGAAAGAGACAGGACATTTGAATGGCTGAAACAACCTGTTTTGTATGTAGCCATCAATACGTGAACCCCTTATTTAAGAATTTAGTAACAAAACTCGATATTTATGTACGCTTTAATGAAATATAAACATTAGTTTGAATATTTTGATTGCTTTTATGTTTTGTCTGATTGCTAAAATAGTCTCTAGACAAATAGTCTAGGAGGCTGCTATCTGTAGTATCACGAAAGTGAAAAACAGATATTTATTAATTATATTAAATTGAATTAAATAAATGAAATTATTAGAAGCAATGAAAATAACGCAAATTTAATGTTTTAGGGAAGCTTCATAAGATAAATATTATACAAGAAAAAAGAAGTGAGCAAGGTTTGTATATAAAAAAATGAAAGTAAATCCTATTAAAGTTCTATTACTGTTCTGTCATCTGTTAACAATAATAAATCGTTTTTTTAACACTAGCTGGGCTAACTGCCTCTAACAGTCCTATTTCGGCAGTCCTATTCGAGGTCCTATGCAAGTGTTTCTGGGCGGCAGTAGTCACAAATGACTGCTCTTTGCTCGTTAGCTACTCTTTTCACATAGAATAACATATTACCCTAACAGTAATGATAATCGTAACATCAGGTCTATAATCCCCGAAGGGGTAGGCAGAGGAGTGTAGTACACTTCCATGTTTCACCAGTTACGTTTATGTCACATGGAATAGGTGATGAGCCTATTGCGATACACCGGGCAGAGATCCAGACTTCGGGTAACTACTAGAAATTCTGAATGAGAAAAATGTAATAGTAGCCGACCCGGGAATTGAACCCATTACCTTCCGATCGGCAGTCGCGCTTGCAACCCCTTGACCATCGAGGCAGTGATCAGTAATCATGGAAAGAAAAATATAGTGACGACAATTATGTACGAGTAATATTATTGTGCGAAAGCAAAACATACATATGTATTTACGTTTTGTAACGACCATATAATTATGTTTTCTCCTTTTTAAATATATTATAATTTGTTTATTTATATGTCGCTTTTATATTTGATTAGTTACTGTTACAGACTCACCCTTACTGTTACATATTTCATTGCTTCCGTAGTGGGACGTAAACGTAACTGGTGAAACGGGTGAATGTACTACAAGCCACCGCATACCCTTTCGGGGATTACAGGCGTGATGTTACGTTTACGTTCTTATTGCATCTAAATCTCACAGAATAATCTGAGCTGTAAATTCTTCTGGTGATAAATATGTATATACATACAAGAACTTTGTCCGTTTTAGATCATCAACTTCAAGGTAACGTACAGCATCATAAGCATGGCGCCGTGCAGGAGTCCCACGCGGGCAAACACGAGGGTCATCAAGCGCATAGCCAGCACGAGTCCAAGAATAGACGAGACTTCGGCAACAGGCACGAGTATGCCGAAAGCAGAGAAGAGGCTAGCGCGAAA
>DWME01001555.1:0-24229 GCA_018244795.1 Parelbella ahira ahira
GCTTTAAATTTTCTGCAGCAAGCTGTTTCTTAAGTAATGCGACTTTGTAGTGGGTAAAATTACTTTATATTTTTGTAATATTTATGGACTACTCTACAGTTTTCGTGTAGTTAAATCTTTAGGGCTGCCCCTTAGCGGTCTGTCGAGAGTACTCATAGCGTTTTTTATATATTTTAATTTTAATTTCATATCGGGTGCTAATGGCGGGGCCGCAGCCCTGCGTGCCGAATCGCACCGAGGCCAATGTATTCATGCTGTAATAAAACTTAATGTAGCGAATGAACTAATATTGTCTTATTCAATATTTAATTTTTAAATTTTAATTTGGGCAATTTTTGCGATTCATAAATTTTATTAAACTGTTTGCTGGGTAGGAACGAGTTTTCACTTACCAAAGTTGGTATATATATAATATAATGTTGGAAATAATAAAAAAAAACGCTATTACGGGGTTGTATGGGAACGAATATTCATGTCATCGACCTATCCGGTACGAATGATACCCTGTTAATGGATTGTACAACAATTTAACCAGGAAGCTGATGTAAATTGTAGATTAACAGCTGCACATAGAGATATAACATTGTGTAACTGTGTATTTTATGTTATTGTTAAATCTGGTTGTTACAAATATACAATTATTATTTTTTCTTACACTCCTCATGTATCTTACTTTGGGAATACCCCCTCTTTTGTGTAATTTATACCTAATATCCTTTGAAATTATTTGGATGTCCTTTTTAATGTTTTTTTGCAATTCCTTTTTGTGCCAACTTAATAAATACATCGTACTGACTTTGGCCAACATTGAAGAACTGTGTGGAATCCAAGTACACAAAGAAGGGGTAATGCGTTGACACAATACAAAATTCCATTAACGTTTGCTTACGTCTATATCCGAATGATGTTATCCAGTACTGTTTCAAATAAGCTTTAAGCCACCACCCCTCATGTACCGAGCAAACAGTGCTGAAGTCAAATCAGAGCCAAGTTAATCCGTTTAGGTGCGCGAACCCACTTGATTAAGTTTAATTTATTTTAAAAATCAGCTCGGGCCGCGCCGCCTCCGGCTTCGGCTCGGGTTCCCTCCGAAATACATTATTCAGTGTTTTAGAATAATTTTCAAATTCGATTACATAGGGCCGAGGGTCGGTAAGTGGGTGGGCCGGGCGGCGCGGCGGGTGTATTTAGCCAACACGGGCTCCCGTCGCGTGCGATTCTGATTTGAATATGCGACGCACGTGGCCTCCCGCGCCCCGGGGACCTCGCCGATCATATTTCAAACGTCACCAGCGATGTCTCACTCAGATACTATCGGCTGATAAACGCTGAGATATCTGCTAGGGTGGAAATAGTGCCGGCGTCGAGCTCTGACGGCAATTTTTTACTCCGCGATTATCGCCTGCACTTGACACCTAGATATTACTTTTCGTTCGGCGTGCTTTACACTGCTCGGCTGTACAGGCATTTTGTGGTCGCGAGACCCGCGATCGCAGCTGCACTTGAAGTTTATTGGCGTGACAATTTCCTTCGGTGACTTTTGGAAACTATTTTATATTTCATTTCTGATTGAATTGGCTGAAGAATTTTGGGTAACGATAAAATAACATCACGCCTGTAATCACCCTAAGGAGTAGGCAGAGGAGTGTAGTTTGTTGGATAGTCCCAATCCTGGGCACGTTACATCTCCACAATTGGATGAGTAACTTAGCTTACTTTACTGCGATGTTGACAGATCGGTAAAAATACCTCATTTTTCCCCCCAATATTACTTACGGAATGTAAAACTATTATATTATGTACTGTTAACATGGGTTGCCATTTACGTAAATCAAATAATTCACTATCTTTTTCAAATATCACTCAGGAAATAAAAAATAACATATACCAACTGTTGATGTTCTAAGAATGTACTTTTAAATATTTTGAAAACCAAATACACAGGAGTATGAAACCTTTTTATTCGTGGTAGTAGTACTCCCCAACATTCTCACGTGATCGCTATAATCGGTGGGAGTGCGCACGCGCAGCGCCGGCGGCCGCCGCGCGCGCGCCACGCGCCCGCTGTCACTCCATTACCGCGAGACCGCGCCGCTGATCACTGTGGGTGCTACCGGTATAGACTAATGTACTATCCGTGTTACAAAGTTTATATAACACTATGTCAAAGTTTCGTGGCTTAGTATGGGATAAGAAAGCTGTATAATTTAGATTTACCTGCACAGATGTCTCTGGAATGATGAGCCCGAACTCCAAGTAGAGTGAAGTGCCCTATCTTGGTATCGGAGACTCATTTTGGTTCGTTGTGCCATCCTAGTTAGTTTGAACACGTATTACCTACTATTAATGATACAAATCTGGGTATACCTAAATACTACAAAACCGTATTTGATACAAAACATCACATCAAATATGACAAGCCTGAGGAAAGTTTGAAAAGACATCAAACATAACATCTCCCAATAATCTAAAGATTAAAAAAAACGTATGTTCTTTTTCACATAATTACGAAAAAAGACCTTTAGGCTTATAAAGAGCACGCTTGTCAAAGTAGTGTTTAGAGACCGCATTAATTGTCGCAAGCTCTGTATGCAGCTACCCTGTGGTTACATATCGGGCAGCATTGATGCGATTGTGTCGGTTGTAGCAAATCGCCGAGTAATCCTCTGCTTATATCGCAAATCGAGATATTGCGGAATCAATTCAGAATCGCCTCGCTGATTGAAATGAAGACAGCACAGCAGATGTTTAGCTTCCGATTTAAATCGCACGTTTTAAACGCATGTACACATTCATATGATATTTTAAACTTACAAATTCAGTTTTGAGAAGTTTTTTTTTTAAAATAAACTTTACGCTTATATTTGGTTGGTTGAAGAGATCTTTATAAAGAATAAGCCTATCATTGTAAATACAACGAGACCATACTGTGAAATACATTTTGTATGTGTTTCATACTTTAATCAAACCCCCGCCTTGAATCCACAAACGATAAAGATATGACAGTGGTAAAGCATTGGCCACTCCTCGCGTGTTGCAAATATCCATAGGCGACGGTGACCACTTACAAGCAGGTGGCCCGTCTGCCTATTTGCTGGGCTAAATATTAACAAAATAGTGGAAAATGCCTAAACTCAACTTTTTTGTGCAAACAAAATAACACGGTTAAATTTTCCTGGCTACCCGCAAGCAGCAGCGTCGGCGGGACGAGAAGCTGTGCTCTGCGATCTCCTGCCCGCTTGCCCAGCATTGGGATTATTGATAAAAGCCGATGTCCAGCAGTGGACTGGGCAGCAATAGACTGATGATGATGATACCACATGTGTTTAATGTCTTGTATTTCAATAAATGATGCTATTTGAATTTATGCAAACGTATGCTAATATGTTGAATCTGAAAAAAGTTGTAATAAAACGTAACATCGCGCCTGTTAACTTCGATGGGATAGGCAGAGAAGTATGATAAACCCCCATGTTTCACCAGTTACGTTTACGTCCCAAGAATAGGTGGTAAGACTATTGCCATACATCGGGCACAGATCCAGGTACCTACTATTGAATTTTTCTAATTCAGAATATCTAGTCAAAAAATTGTCTGATCTGAAATTGTTTTCTATTGACTAGGCAAATTGATTATTATTAAATGATTACTATTATTATTAGTTATTCACCCTCACCCTCTCTACATAACGCATTTTGCACTGACTTCCCTTGCGTAGGTCAGCTCCGTTAAACTTTTTATTCTGAGATTTTTAATATATGAAGCCTATAAATACGTGAAATGTAACAAATACTTACATACAAATATTTTAACTTCATATTTCCTAACTTGTGGGTCGATATATTTAGATGAAATTTTAATTTTATTTTATTCCTTAAATATATTATTAAAAACTATTCGTATAGCGTTATTATTGTTCTAATTCAAGTGTTTTTTCTAAAACTGCGATCCCTGAACATATTATTTAGAGTACGAGTTTGGTGTCTTTAGTTTCTTGTAGTACGAAGTTCATAGATACATATATATGAACATACATGCAGACATATTATGCAGAACTCGCCGTTACCCTCACTAGATATTGACATACATTAAGCAATTGAATTTATAATGATTCAAATTGACTTTCCATTTTCATACCTCTTAAGTGATTTTTAAACAGAATAGGTATCATTTATTAGTAACCTTCTTACCCTCCCTGAGAACATCGGGTTAAAATATCAGTAACATTTTCTATGTAAATGAGAATAGCCCAGAAATATTCTCCTTATTGTATAAAGTTCTTAAAACACCTATGTATAGATTTTATAAAAATCGGTTCAGCATTAATAATACAGTACACAAATACATAATAATTTCCTATTTATGATATTAGTACGGGGATACAAAACATGAGACGATGTGAAGATTGTAAAAAAGATAACTTTAACTTGTACGTTTGCGTCCACACAGTATTGAGCACCATCCACGCGCTAAAAATGCCTTGAGATTCCAGTTAAGGTATTCCTGAACTGGCATGAGGTTCAGCGAAGTCATGAATAGAGGTCAAAGCTTTAGTAGGTAGCAAGGCATTGGCTACTCGTCTGATATTGCCAATAGTGACGATTCAGTGTTAATTCGTTCATTTGCTTTAAGTTAATTGCAATTTTATATACAAAACTTGCAGTAAATACTGGTTTACTACTAAGTAATGTTATTCCATAGATGAACCTGTGTATATATTATATTGTTTGTGCATATGGGAAGGCTCAGCTCAGGCTTCGTCTTACACGCAACAATGCGTTTTGCGTACAGTCCGGAAATCCACAATGGCATGTCCTATCGAATAGCGACGTACTTAGGTCGGGATCCTACTCCGTAATTGCGATGTCTCAAAGACGATACGGAATAATGGACACCTTGGTGCGCTTGTTACGAGAGTTTAATTGAAAGGTTCTTAGGAAACGGCGAAACAAAAGCAATTCCGGATTAAAATTCCCGGACGCTACGAGGGCGGAAGCTCAGGTGTTTTATTTATACCTTGCAATACGGAAATTCAAATCCCACTCATTCAATTAAAACGAACTCTAGTCTCTTTTGCAAATCAATGCTTTTGATATAAAAAGTTATTCTTATTATTACTGTTATTATTATTCTATCACACAAGGTCCCTTACGGGGTAAGCAGGAAGCATCAACTGATAAATATCTGTGTTCTTGCAAATTTGGCGGACTTCATTCACATTCAACTCTACTTTTATACACGTGAAAATTATAGTATAATTGAATAAGATTGGTAAAATCATTGTGCAATAAACCAAATGTACAAAAATCAATGAGAAATTCAATAACTGCCCGCAATTCTTTGATTGTCAAATCAAAGTAGGGAGTTCGTCGACCATTGTCCTTATACGAGTACAAGGACCAATCGACTGATTCGTATTAGACAACCATAAAGACCATTTTTTAATGGCATATAGGAGATGGGGTTACAACGTTATGGTAGTGAGTTTGGTAGAGTTTGAGATTGTGGCACCACGCGGTGAGGGTTCGATTATTTCTAGAGTCTCGTTGTCGATACTCTACTTGATGCAACGCGGGGTGCTGCACTAAGGCAGTTCCATACCTATCAGTGTTATATCGGTTTTTCATTCTGATACAGTTTTATTTCAATTTGATTAATATTTTTGTAGGTGATTTCGTATATCAATGTGGAAAGTAAGACTAAAATGCATGTCTTATTTCTTTTTTGTTTTATAAAGTTTAACAAGGCTCCAAGATTAATTAAGATCTTTTGCGACATAAAATCTACTACACTGTGTTAAATTATAATTATTGTAACATAATATTAAAGTACTATATTGTCACAGTATGGAAAAAGGTAATGATAATATATAACGTCAGGTAAGTATATATAACGTCAGGTTCGTCTTACATTCGTTGAAGTCCTGAAGAGCGAAGTGTTGTAAGAGGTACTTTTGTTGCAGGTGGTCCTGGAATCACAGAAGAGATAACAAACTAAATTAAATGTCAACGTTTTGTAAGCTGATATTTCTGTACTGTCATCAATGGTCATTGCAATAAGTAGTAAGATACCTACTAGTATTCGTCTTCTGAAAAATTTTATTTTAAATTTTTATCCTAAACAAAAGAAGTCCGCTCTGCAGTGGTCCGAGCGGAACAGAAATCGCAACAAAATAAAAAATCGTGACATAATCCACGAACTAGTTGGCAGATAGATCTCCCCTTCGTCTCAACATTCGCATTCGAATTTGGTGCCAAGCCATATGTTGCGTGGAATTTATTATTTTATTATGTTTTTATTTACTATCCGCTGAGACGAGTGTTTAAGCCGACATTTATGATATCCTCCTGTGGTTTCCATCGAGGGGTGAGTTACGTTGATGCGCTATTGTTTCATTTTGCACCCTTGTTTTGTCAGGTTGATACAAAGACGGAGTTGGCTATAAATTTACATGTGTATAGGCTGGATCGCGGCCCGAAAACGCGCTTGCTGACTTATTGACCTACAAAACCGCAGTCACCTGAAATATGACGCGGCCTTTATTCCATCTTGATCATAAAGGTTTGACCACATTTTCCGTGACTGACAAAATGCACTTAAGATATACACAAAGTTATATAATGTCGGGTGTTTTTAATCAATTAAATAATGGAAATTATTAAATATTCCTTAATTATATACATATATTTCGTCTTTGACATGAGACCGTCTCGTTGGTCGAGTATTTGTATTTGCAAGCCCGACTGCCTATCGAGAGGTTCTGGGCTGCTTTCCGTATCGGG
Source organism: Parelbella ahira ahira (assembly GCA_018244795.1). Classification (NCBI taxonomy): domain Eukaryota; kingdom Metazoa; phylum Arthropoda; class Insecta; order Lepidoptera; family Hesperiidae; genus Parelbella; species Parelbella ahira. The sequence continues at coordinate 6,783 of DWME01001555.1, forward strand.
ATGATGAACTTATGATGTATCTTGGATTTTCTAGTAGGCATTTCTAGTTGTGGCTCGGAGACGAGGTTTATGCCCGACGTATGGCAATACGTTCACCACATATTTTATTATGGTGCGTAAACGTAATTAATGTGACGTAGGAATGTATTACACTCCTCTGCCTATTTTTTTTTTGTGATGATGTTACGTATCTATAAAATGAATAATAAAACACGAGCAAAATGGAACTCTTGCAACTACACGCCGGAAGTTCGATCAATCATTTTAAAACGCGTTCCTATTTCGAAATTTAAGTCGATGCAATATTTTAAATCGGTTCGCATTGTCGAGTTACAGCAAATGAAAATACACGAAAGTGCAGTTCGCTCTCCAATGATCCGTGCTTGGCGCGATATTATTTCCATCGGGCACAAAGCGAGGCCATCAAATCACGTCGCGACCTGCGGTGCCCCCGCTCTGAAAAATTAAAACTGCTATCAAAATAGCCGATAACGGTTTGTTTTTTGCGCGGATTTCATTTTGTTAGACGTGGCGTGACGGATTATTCACCAAGCCACTCGGGCACCTTGACTTTGATAAGATCTTGAACAAAATCTTCGTTTTTCTTAACGACAACTTTGAGGTTCAGTCTAGACTCTATAGAATTTTTTTATTCGTTTTTAGATTACGCGTCAATTGATATTTCGATATATCGGACGCCACTTGAATGTAATTCGGACGATGTCACAAACGGTAATAAGTTGTCCGTCTGTGAATTTGATTATTGTAGTGGGTAGGTGGTACCTATGAGAAAAAACTTGGATACACAATTTGCGTAAACAATAAAAAAATCTTTCTACGTATTTTAAAATAGCATCCACATCAATCACATACAAAATTGAAATGTTTTTCAATCTGTAAAAATCGAATTGCTTTCCAAGTAATATACATAGTTGGCTATTCCATGGTAATAATGAGTAAAGAAGTCGTAGAACTGTCACGAGCAAGGAACGAATGTATTCATTCATATAGCTGATTGACGGGGTCATGTGTTTGAGCGGCCCAGCGGGGCTCCTCAAGGGTTATTGAAAAAACTGCCGCCACCGACCCGCCTTGTTTCGCCACAGATTGGGGTAAGATCCTAATCGACTGCGTGGGGTTACCAGACACTGTTCACTGCGCTAGCGACAACATGGAAAAATATTGTTCTTTTTTTTCTTATTTCCGATATAGATATTTGTTTTGTTATTTATTCAAGTATAAAATTTCTGTTACTTAGGATACTTATCTAGAACAAATATTAAATATTGAAAGAACAATTTTGAATAAGAGTTTGCATGCAACAGATAATGGTGTTGTTTAATTTATATAAAAATATTTGTGTATTATTTTAAGATGTGACGTGACACGTGATTAAAAACTTGTTGATACACTTAAATACAATTTAGTCAATCTGGTATTAAATCAATCTAGCAAATTTTTAATTGAACGAGTAAAACATGCATATACCTCAAATCAATGATTGTGTAGACAACATCAAATAAGACTATGAGAATAAATGCCTATTTTATATTGAGTATATTTTTTGCTTCCAACATAATAACAAAATGAATGAAAGACAGAGCCTACCTGAGTTTCAATTAATTCCCTTGTTCTTATCGCGGTCTGTTTCATTTGATTACGTTCCTTTAAAAATCTTGGCGTGTGGATTGTGGGACGCAGCTACTGGGGTAGTTGCAGAGGGTCTGCAGATGGAAATGGTAGATAATGGAACATGTCGCGATGGGGTCCGTTAATAGATGAAGCCTTATTTGAATATTGTCCCCGATTGGCGGGGGGTAGTGTAAATTAAATCGTTCGGTGCCCACTGTGCAGGTACCTACCGCGCTCTCTGCGGTAGTTTCGCGAATAGAATTCATTTTGTGGAGTGCTTACGTATACCTTACATGATTGTTTGGTAAAGAAATTAATTATTAATCTTTTTAATTGGCTGTCGTTATTAATGTTATTGTTCCATTAAATAAACATCTTATTAATATTTCTTATCTGGTCAAAAATCAAGGAGCTTCGGGATACTGAGTACACGTGAAATGTTCTAAATTCTCGTTGTGGATGGATTTAATTCTGTTTAAGGAGATTATGTTTCCTTGACGTCTGGAGGACAGCGTTTACCAATAAATACCAGTATTCTTTTTAACGCAAGGCGATTGTATTGAAAGGTCTACTGTTTCGATCTGAAGGCTGTGGTTGCTGGACGCATATTTATATATACCAGATGTGATCATTTCAGTTCTCCAGAGTCATTAACATAACTGTGACCAACTTCGAATAGGATTCACTGCAACTAATAATAACTACCCTCATAACAGTTTATGTTTATTGGAAGAAAGTATACCTGTATTTGTTTATTTGTTAGCAAAGAAGAATTTTTAGTACCTACTATATTTTTTGTTTGTGTTTTAAAATATTCGGAAGCACATGCATGGTAAATGCAACAGCCGATCTGCAATGCAGTTTGCAGCTGCGTGGCGGGTCGCGGCCTCAGCTATTACTTACACCTTCTATTATACCAAAATGTTGATATATGGAGAGATAGATTACTATTATACCTAAATGTTGGTATATTGAGAGTTAGAGAAAAATATTGTATAATCCCTGTTTTTACTATTTTTGGTAACCAAAAATATTGTAAGTATATTGAAAATGCCTATTGCAACATTCCGACAGATGATCGATGAGATATGTAGGTATATATAGACAAATATAAGTATAACAAATATACCTGTATTGTTATTTATTTAAATGTATAGCTATCTATAGTATCTAGTAATAAGGCATTTGAATATTCGAATATTTAAAGGCAAACTAATGTCCTTTAAGATTACATTATAGGTATTTTAAGAACCATAAATATAATTGTGCGACAAAATCGTACCTAAATACATTATTGGAATTAAATACATAACCAGCTGCCACTCCAAAATATATTTTTTGAGAAATATCCACGTGACAGATGAATTGGAAAAGATGAGAAACGGACCAGGAAAAAATTGTCAAAATCCCAGCGCACATGAGCCAATAAGCTAAATTGAAATACCTCCGCCATGTTGAAAGAGTCTTTCAGAGTAATTGGTCGACGGAGCTTTGCGCGATTAGGGTTGCGTCTAATAAGTTCTTCTTATGTTACCGTTCGAATACTGGAAAGGGTTGTTTAAAAATAAAACAAACATTGAGAACAATGTTTGTTCCGTATTCAAAAAGTGTTTGTTCTATATTAAAAACAATGTTTGTTCTATATTTAAAAAAACGTTTGTTCTATATTCAAATTCATTTGTCTGCATTGTTATTTTATCTTATTTTTACTTTCGATAACGTTGCAAAATTATTATTACTAAAAAATTGATTAGAAAACTTGGCACCAAATTCTATTTTTGTGTTTCTACGATATTATAGTGCGATCGGTTTGATGGTCAAGTGGTTAATGCTTGCATCTGAAGTCAATGACCGTAGGTTTGATTTCATTCAAAACATATATTTGTGTGATTCATAGGAGAGTTTTGACAGTGTGTGTGTGTGATCAGTGTTTAAGAATATGTTCTGAAAATTTCTTTATATCTATTATTATTGCTGATGGGAAATAGCACCCGACCTCTTACGAGAGACATCGGAATAGTAACCTTTTTAGAAAATAAATGACCTATTATTTGTACCAAACGTGTTCTGTTCATTAAACTTGTAATTGTGATTGATATTACTGTAATTATTCTTTTAAAATTAAAGTTTATTTCAATTAGAACCACAATCATGATCGCTACACTTTTATTATTGTATTATAGAAAAAGCGCTATTATGTGAAAATCAGTTTTTCTTAAATAAAATTTAGTACAACTCTGCTACAAAATCAGGTAGGTATAGTAGTGACCGTTAATAATTCATACTACTGACAAATATTAGATATTTCTGGTTTATGTGATTCAATAATAGTAGGTACTAAATCATTGAAATACACCCTACTAGTCTAATGTTTATTTAGATAATTCAGAAAAAAATCTCGTCTTATTTTATTAGCAATCCAATTTGGACCGATATTTAAAATGGCAGTCCTTCTGAAATCGCATCGGAATACCAATAAAAATGTTGGAAGTGAATTCAAATGGAGTCGCCGTCAGAACAGCGCAGTCCGTATTCATTCTCTAAGCGAACCTAAACACGGATCTGATGGAAGTCTTTGGCTAAATAGACGATCTGCCGTCTGAAAAGGCAAGCTTTGCGAGTGTACTCGCTGCATTCTTCACGTAATACGATTGGGGTGAAGATATTAGCGCAAGTTGTGTTTTTATTTGTTTATACCTGCCAATACATATTAGGTACCTACCCTCGGGGAGGACAAGCTTGAAGCTGCGTTTGTTTTACACCTACCAGTATGATGTAAAGTAATTTAACATGATGTTCTGTGTGTCCCCGCTGTTATTATTACTAGTAGGTATACTAATACTATACAATCACGTCAGGTTCTTGCAAATGGTAGGCAGAGACGACCGAGTGTTAAATATTTCTACCCTCACAAATCCTTTCGTCTAACTACATAATCAGGTTCCTCACAGGGTGAGCAGAGACCACCGAGTGTTAAATATTTCTACCCTTTCGTCTAGTCTGTAAATGGTTACAAGATACAAGCGATTTCAAGGGTGACTCATACACACAAGAAACTCAAAACGGAGACAAAATTCTTTCACAATTTATCGCAGCTATATTATACGAGTAGAAGGGAGGGTGTGCACTGGTGCATCTGCGCTCATAGCACTCACTGATGTATTGAGTGACGCTTCATCACGTTCAGTGAACATTGGCCTTTAGGCGTCAATTATTCGTCTACATGAAATTCGAGCTCATTTAGTGCACATTCTCCTTTAAATATAGTGGAATAATTGTATATCATATGTTCCGAAAATAATCTTATCCGTTTGTAATAGCCGATTTATAAATGCGATGTACAGTATCAGGTACTGTTTTCATAATAGAACTATTGGTAATATTTCTTACGTAGTATAAAGTTTAAATTAGAAGATGGTAAGAAAAGGTTTCAATTAGATTCTAAGAAAATAATTTAAATATCTGTTAACTAAAGCGTATGTAACTGGTAAAACGTGGGAGTGTACTACACTCCTCCGATTACAGGCGTGATGTTACGTTTGTTACGTTTTAAAAATGTGTTATTTTATTCTACAGTCGTACAAACATATTTATGGAAGGATTTTCAATTTCATCTATGAGCGACTCCAAACATCAGTGGTACTACGAGCCGAACGTAGTATATTAGGGAATTTTTCCTCAATTCTCGTCAGCACTTGATTAACTCGGGCCGATCGTAATTATTTCCCCGTCCCCGGATAGCCGCGAGGGATTTGTATAATCCTGATTGGGTACGTATTGCGATTCGATGGAGTGTGCCAGCGCACGTGTCTCTACATTACGAGTATCTCGCTTCTCGACTGTTATATGCACCCCCGCTCTTGCTGCTAAGAAATTGACGGATCTCGCCAAAGGACTGCGCCTTTTATGATGGAACTTAATTGAAACTACAACTTGGTATTGGGGTTAGATAAAATTTTCCTTAATCATCTATCAGTCAGTTATTTATGAAGATATTTAGTGTTTTGTTAGTTTCATATGTACCTAATTAATTTTTCTTATAGTTAGGCATTTTTATACCTAAATGGAAAAGCATAAACGCTTTTCTATCAACGAAATCAGTTTATGTCATAATGATTTCAGCAGTAGTCTAGAATCCAAGAATCAACGTACATAATCCGAAGGTGATTGACTATTTATTAATGATTACTTAGGTAATTTACCTTCTAGTAAAATCGATTCAAGACCCCAAATTGAAAAAGTGCCTTTGAACAGATAGAAAATGAAAAGGAAATATTACGCTATTAAAACGACTGTACTAACAAAATCTTATTAAGGCAAATTCTCCCTAAACGTCGCTATTGTATTTTAAATGGCTATTATAATTATCGCTTACACTAATAATTATTGACTCAGCCTTGGAAGATTGGAGTTCTATAAAATTCTAGACGAAATTAAAAAGTTGCCTAGCGTCGGGAATTAAAGTTGCCTCCTAATATTCCGACGGCGGCTGGGGCCCGGCGATAAGGCGACAATGGGAATTTACCGTTCGCACTCACTGCCCTGTTCTGTAATCTAATTATTACCTACTTCCTACTGCCGTTGAACGAATTATAAATAAATCTACATAAATCCTAAAGCTTGTGCCGATCGGCGTACATAGATTTGGATGTTAAAATTCTTGTAAAAGGTATGAATTGTTTTAACTAATTAATAAATATATACATTTTAATGTTTGAAATGCGTTATTCGGTAATATTTAATATAAATTAAAAAAGGCACTCGAAATTTAATAATACCTCTCGATCCCAACTTCATGTTCAAGCCCCGAGCCAGAAAAACCGAAAGAGAAAATTAATTAATCGTCAAGTACCCCCGGCGACCAGTAAAATGTTTTCTCATTAACATCTCCGCTAAGATTATTTCGCCATAAGCCCCCACCGCATTACTAATCACCGCTTCAAACACTCAGTGGCGCCCCCTCGTGACCGTCGAGCGCACTAACCCTCCCTCGCTGGCCGAATTGAAAACGTATAGCCTCACACACGGCAACTTCGATATCAAAGGCGGGTAGGTGGTCGCAAACAAACCAAGATTTATATAAATTCGGTACCCGTCCGCGGCAGGCACGCAACGTTTTTGTTTGCAGAACTGTCAAATAATTAAGTGCTGTCCCAAAACATTTCAAACGCAATTACAATTCAGCGCAATTATACTTCTCGTAATTCACCTGATACCCGCTTACAATAGAACGTCAGAGGTCCGCACAAAGTAGTTTCCTACGAATCGTCGCTGTCCTTTTTAGGCGTCTCGCTGATTTTGTAAATTCGCCGCCTTTTCTAGGTAAACTCTCGTTCCCTATACGTTTCGCAGCGCCAGCTAACTGAATTACGCGAACTATTTGCAATCGAAACTACGTACAAGACTGTTCAATAAAAGTGAACGGGCGCTCGGAAACATTTTCTTTCATTTGTTTCCTTTCACATTATCGTGAAGGGGATGAGGCGGGTCTGGCTGAACGTACGGGCCTCGCATTTAAAAGCGATATAAAAAACTTGGGCCTTTATTTCGCAGGATGACCTAAGTGGCCGGCCGGACCGTACAAAACCCCTCTTGGACTTACCTGTATTTTTCCACTTATTTATCCAACGTTTTTTACATTCGCAATGTTTGTTAGTACCGCCCGCTTTGTCTGTTTGGGAAGATCTTGTTTTTTAACGAGTACTTAGGGTCTAATTAAAAGGAAAGCTCCGCACGGACAGTCGAGGCCTTTTGATGCCCACTGTTATTACATTTCGTGTATGAATTTAATTTGCCTGGATGGAGCTTTGAGTGGTAACCACTTCTTCATTTATACACTGGGATATGTAATTGAACTTCGCGAGTGGAGCTTTTTCAAGCATCATCTCCTTTATTATTAAACGCTGTTGAAAAGACATCACTTGCCGTTTAATGGTATATTGCGTTTCGTGTTCATACCGAATTAAAATAAAAACTCTACTCTGCTCTGCGTCTATACTATGTACCTATTAACTAAAATACCTTTTAGTTTACAATAATAACATGTGATATGAAGTTCAATTTCAAATTGATATTTAACCGTAAATATTGTTTTTTCTAGTTTCGAAGTTTACAGAGAAAAATATTCGCTGATTGGTGGTAAATCAAAGTTACCACGAAATGTTGTAATAACAGTAGAAAAAAATCTATTTATCAAACCATGTGACAAGTGCGCAGCAGAAGGGTTACGTCATGAGATTATGTTAGGAAACAAAGCTAATCAAGCTCGGCGCTGTAAGCAATAAAATATTTAGAAAAGTTTCCGTATCTCCGATATCGTTACACGGAATATGCATAAGCGTCCTCTTAGCACCTATACGCGATCTCATTATGGTCTTCCGTGAGAGGTCAATGTGGCAATCAAAAAGGGTCTCGAGAACTTATAAGGTACCGCTTAAATTTGACATGTTATAAATCGGATTTCGACTTGGTAATGAGGAAATACCGTCGCCATAAGCATTAACAGTAACATAAGTCCCATCGACAGTAAACGTCAAGGCGAGAATGACGGGAACATGGGTTGACTCCTACCGACCCGCTATGACAAGTTTTATAACCGGTATGACAGATGGCGCAATAAAATTTATTTATTTTAAATCAGGAACGGTGGAATAGCTTCGAGTAATGAGAGAGCACGTGTCCTTCGGAATCATTATGTTGAGTATTGGACGATTCGGCCCGAGATAGCTCTCTGATTTACTGCCTTACTTTTGAGTTCACTAAATCACTTTTCTATAGATGTTCAGAAAACTATTAACTATTATTATTGGCGAACTACGAGAGCCCTTTGTGTGGCCGAGCCCGTCGCCCAGACGGATAGCGAGCTGGTTTTTTATGGGCGACTTATTCGGTTTCTGTGATTTGCGTGGCCGAAGATAAATGTTTAAACTCTCAGTGTGTCCAGAATAAAAGAACCACACTCCAAAACATTTTTATCGCATTATTATTGGAATGCTCGGTTTTTATTTTCTTTATTGGCGCTCATTTTCTTTTTATCATGCTTCATAAATATCGTACCTAGTATATAATATAAGTCCTAATATTGGGAGCATGTACCTATATTTTTATAATCCATTCATCATTACCACCACTTGCCATTTGTACCAACATTTGTGCCAATATTTGTAATATTATTGACTAGTAAGGGTGTCGGCTTGTGAAAATTTAGACGACATTGGAATGTTGGATCCAACACAAGAATGCGTAGATGGTGTAGATACCACACGGTGCCACGCCGTCTGGCCCTATCCAGTGAGGTCCGATGATCGATTGGTTTTTTTACCCTAATAGAATTTAGAACATCTTAATGATCTTACATTTTTAAGTATAAAGGAAGTCTTTGATGTGTTTTTTGAATTACTGATAACGTTTTTAAACAGGTTCTTCAATTTTCAGAGACTTATGAAATCATGGTATCACCATACAAAGCGAATATCAAATTCCATAAAGGACTTATGACGTTTTAGCATTTGTGGACATTATTATTTACTTCTGATTTCAAGTATCGATATGAACAGACTGTTTAACGTGTCTTCGGTAATCGACCGGGCACAGTAAACTGATACCATATTTGTGTTCGCGTGACGATATATAACTGTTTATATATTGCGCGTATCATAATAAATTACAACACTTTCACTTCACTCATAGCATGTTTGTTTATAAATTAGTGCGCTAACTTTAACATTTTACGTTGCACACACGTAATTTTTAGTGATTTAATATGTGGAAATAAAAAATGTAATGGCATAGAAAATAATTGCATTGCATTGCGACGTGTGTACGTTACACGGTGCATTCACCCGGCGCACGGCAACAACGATTAGTGGTGAAACAATAGGAACAAGCTGCGGTAATGACGCTTACGTAAATTAATTTAAATATTGAACTCTGTTTTTTACGAGCAGCTCTCATTAAATCACGTTACAATATTTTTGGAATATTTTTTACGAATATTCTTTTTCTTATTTATGGATCTTATGATCGTATATTGTATTTGAGAATATGATGGAATAACCTTTAAATATAACATTAAAAATCTTTTAATCAAAAACTTAATATAGGTAGTAAAATTAGGAAAACTTTTAAATGGTAATTTGCTTTATTAAAAGGTGTTTCAAATAATCTATATATTTGTGTAGATAGTTGCATATAGATGTCTATATGTATTTGTCATTTTAAAACTTGTTATAAACAACATTAAAGCAAGCAACATTTGACCATCTTCTTTATTGCTCCAATTATTTTAAAGTATTTCACTGAAAACGTTTTTCTAAACAAAGAGCAAACTAGCCATTAAAATGGTTTTGTTTCAAAAAAGCTCTTGCAAAATTTTCGCATGTATTATTGGGTGTACCAACATATTACATTCAACAATTGCGTAGTAAAGTGGAGCCGTGAATGTAAAAATGAAATTAAAAACAAACCATTAAACCATTTTATACAGGAATCTCTAACAAGGCCGCTTCCCTTAACCGGATCGGGAGCACACCTGGGTACTCGAAATTTGCCCTAAAAGGTCCCAAACGACAACCCTGCCCAATATCAAAATGACGCATGTGTCACATACGCACAAGAAATATTGTACTTTAAACCAATAAAAATTTGATATAAATTTGATTGTCGTTAAAGGATGTTATCGGTGGCGATTGGACATAAGTCGTTCCGGAAGCAAGGAGTGCCGAGATGGTAGATTTTTAAAATGGAACGTTTGATTTGCATTTGAATAAGAGCCCCCGGCGACCCAGGTGCGGTGGTACAGTCGGACACCAAAAGTTTTCTGCCTTTTTTTGCGACGAGGTGGCCAACATTAATATGAATACGCATCTGTAATGGCCGTTGTTTGTCCGATACGATTAGCATACGAATCAAATGTTGAGACTGAGTTTAGTTGCACGCCATAAACTTTCTCAACTAAAACATACACGGTGGCTGTTTCTCCCGCACTTGGTTTTTGTAATTATTTTTTTGTAATAAAAGTATTGTGTTCTACTTTATTAATTTTAAATTACATCTTTTATTTTATTATTCCTTTGCTTGTATTAGATTTTCGTTAAATATGGCGTGGTATACTCCCACGTATGCTGTTTGTATAATTATATTTAAAATCATTAAATATTTTCACCTTTCACCTTAAAAAGGGACTACATAGCAACGCTTTCTTAATAATTATTATGTATTCGATTGTACTTCATCAGGTCGTCAACTCCACGCGTTTTACACAACAATCCCACAAGGGTGATACACACGTGTTACTTAGGTACATATACATAAGTACCTACTACTTCCAGTAAGTATAGTCTACTAAGTCATAAGACTACTTCCAGTTATTCCTTCCGGCCGTGATTTAAAATCACGTGATGTAGAACATGATAAAGAACGTGACATAGAGCATATTGTAGTGTTGACAGTATATACCTACATATTTAACATGTATTGTAAACATAGATGTCAAAATTGCTCTAAAAATAATAATAATTATCAACTAAATAAAAATCAAATTAAATTCTCAGATAATCTTACAGCAGTTTTGTACGTAGTTGAAAGTTTCGGAATGAGCGCGTTGGTTTAAAATAATGCATGATTAAAAAAGGAATTAATTCCACTTTGTGATTAAAATAAAAAAAAACAATCTATAAGTGTAGTAAAAAACACAAGATGAGCTTGGGAACGTAATAAGACGAACGCGTCCACTACACGTAATATTTTTTACGCTTCAAGTAGGGCGTGTTTGAGGCAACGACTCGGTCTTGTTCTGCCCGCCATTGTTTGTTGAGTTTTTATTATTATCTCGAACAATGGGCGCGTAAACGGTAGCACAAGCGTTATCGGTGCCTGTGATCAACCTTATACTACATTTTTTGTTCAAATCACTTCTTCGAACGAAAACCGAGATGCGTTTGTGCGGGCGCGATATGCGATCTGCTAGGTTTTTTTTCGCGCGCTTTTCTCTTGACGCGCGGGGCCCGACGTCGCTCCGGTGGGTTTTTGTTTTTTGACGTGGGAACGTACGGTCGGAATTGCAATTCGCGTTCGATTCCGACTTCCAATTTTGCAGATGACGTACGAATGTTGGTAGATTTTTGAAGGAATGTACATGCTGGTTATGTGTACGTGTTTCGCGTTTTTGGTTGTGCAAAGCTTGGGTAAACGAAATATAATTTTTTTTCTCGGTATATAGTAAGTAGGTCATCCAAGACCTGCTTCGAAACCATTGTTACGGAACAGCGGCGAGTACATTTTTAAATTAACGTAAAATAATTGTTTTCTCAAAGTTTTAAGATATACATACATATGTGTTGACTGCTTTGTTGGTTCTTGATGATTTCGAGTCCGAACTCTGGGTTCGGTATTACCTATTGGGGCTATCTAACTAGTAATAGCTTGGAATCTGGACTTGTGTACAGGTTGAAGCAAAAGGCTCGCCCTCTATGCCATGAATACCTAGTACACGCTTTTGTCTACCTGGTCGGGGAAATACAGTCGTTATGTTGCTTTTTAAATATGAAATTTTATATAAAGCTTTTGTTTCATATAGTAGGTACATCAAAGTTCGAACATTTTTAGGTCCCATGCAACTTAAGACTCCACGAATGTCGTTAAATTTCTCTAATACTTTTGCTATTTAAGGATAGGTAGCATGTATCTATCCTTGCAAATTATATTAAACTAAGCAACATTCAATTCTTGTAAGTATATTTAACCGTAAGTTACACTTTGAGCTTAATTCTTCAACGTGAAATCACATTCGATTGAGCAGAGATTTGTTTGGAAATAACCGTTAACGATAACATTTTTTAGGATGCTACATTTTTATTGTGCTATGAAAGATAAACTTAAAGTCAATGTATGTGGTATTATAAGATAAATTAGTATCTACTGCTGGACGTCTCTGGTATGGAAAATAAAAACGCAATGTGAAAGCAAGCACGTGTTAGGTCGCTTTCCCTTCACACACAATGGCTTGGTAAATTACAATCTGGTTTTATGACTACTATTTTAACATAATAACTTTAATATTTAAACATTATACGCCGAAAGGGCTGGCTTGACGATATGATATTAATGAAAAACATTGTACGTAGTTTACTTAATGTTAAAAAAAATATATTTATCATTAATGAATTTACAGTATTTAAAAATATATATATATATTATTTGTTTATTATTGTCTGGCGATTTATTCTGTTAATGTTTTTTATTTAAATATAATATAATTTTTATTTTAAAATTTATTAATTTACTGATAAACGTCACGTTATATAATCTCTGATGTAATTTTAACACGATTAAGTTACTTAATGAGTACCTATTTATTTACACAATTTCAAAGTAATAATAATTAATTTGTTATAATATTACGGACTGATCTAAATTAATAAAAAAGCATTCAGTTCCTCCATTCCCCAACTTTAAATTAATGATTTTATAATACGAACAATGAATTTAACATATACTTATAATAATTATTATTATTCATCTATCCTTTTTTTGACATCTCTAAGCATAATTTAAGTACCTACTGATATATATACTTACCTAATACTATTTTAACAAGAGACTAAGCGATAAAGATAAAACAGGTTGTCTACGTACTAAACATGGTAGACTGCTGATTCCAACGTGCTTAGCGTGTGTTGCCAAAAAGTTATGAACCACTAGAGGGGTCTGGTATAACAAACGTGCGCAACTTGTTACCGACACGCCGCGAACCGTGACTCAACTATTGACCTCGTTAGTTCGAACAAAACGCCACCAGCGCACGTAAAACAACCGCGCCACTTGACGTTCGCCTTTTCCTCTCAAAAATAACTCATCTCGCCTTTTCACGAGGTGTCATTAAGTCTGTGGCTTTGTGCCGCGCCCGCGCCCGCGCTCGCCGCCGCGCCCGCGCCGCCCCGCTCGCCGCTCCGGTAATGGCGCCGCGCCACTCAACGCCCAGTTGTTTTTTACCTCATTAACAAAATGCTTTTCGCTATTAATTTTTGCGCTACGATTACGGTAAACATTCCCTCATTGTGCGGACAACGAAGATGAGTTTGTATTCGCTTATTTAATATAAAAAATTAACGTCAAAATAATATTCCTGTTTATTATGTTATCGGTGGTGTTTCATTATATTAACTTTATATATTATACATGTATATATACGTATACGAGATATTGCGCTTTATACGAACAAGAGATAGCAGTGGGGAGAGAGCGGCGATATTAATTTTATGGCCAAATATTTTTCGCGAAGAAAATGTGTGGACAATAATTTTTGATTTTCCTGGAAGCAGCCCTCGAGCCGACCTCCGTTCTTTTAATTACTGCGGCTCCCGCCCAGGCCTCGAGAAAATATTTAGCCGCGTCCGCGCCAGCCCTCTGTAATTACTAATGACCTTATGTTTGTGTATACTTGCATATATTATGAAGCATTAATTTCAGTTTACTTTTCTGGCTATTAAGTAGTTTTAGGTTTTAGTTCGCGGGGGAAAATGTCATATGCCACGTAATTATGAAGTTGATAATTGAAAAAGTATATAGTAATTTAAGAAAATATCATCCTTCATTCAAATTTTGGTCGAAAATATTAATTTTACCGTATTCGCCTGGATTTTATTTAGTGGAGATGAGTGTATATCTACAAAGGGATGAAAAATACTACTGCCTTACCCGCTTATTAGTAATGGTTCCGGAAATATTAGATCTACGGAATTAAATTTTGACTTATCTCTTGGAGGAATTCGCTATGAATTGAAAATAAAGATCAAATTAATCTTAATATTGTTTATACAAGCAGCAAAAAATAAATGTAGAACAATACAAGTAAAAAAAGCCTTTAATTAATAAACTATCAATATAACTTGTCCCGGGTTTTGAACACAAAACCCGCCTACACCAGTACCTACCTACGACAGTTAAGTACTTATTAATAGAAAAATATTTAAAACAGAAAAAATACCGCCAGATAAAAGCGAGGGAAATTGAACAGTAATTTATGTAAGATTTCAAAGTCAACTAAATATAAAATAATGTTTTCGGGATTTGCAGATACACATTTAATTTACGTCCAGAGCATTAGACGCTAGGTCGCTCAAATGTTTGTCTTACATGTTGTGTTGGTAATATAACAAATTTCGGTTCCTAACAATCGATAGCTGTTATATTTAAATTTTATGATTATATGATACAGATTTAGTTCTTATGTAAAAATACATAAGGAATATTGTCGCAGTACAACTATTAACGACGGCGACGGAAAAATAAGAGGAAACACTCGGAGCAAATTAGAGCCTGGCTTCCGCAATAAGAGTGGCCAGGGCTCCCTATTAACTGAAGCCCATATTGTTGTATTATTTTTTCATCTGGCCTGCCCCCGGGCGATGTTTCGCATTCACTCCCGGTTCCAGCGTTAGGCGAGTATGAGCGAAGTTGCAACATATAATGCTTTGAACGGTTGTTTACTTATGCTAGCTGACGATCGCAGTTTGATTTTTTTTTGTTTTCTAGAACATACTTCTCTGCCAGTACTATAACTAGACTACTAGTACCTCTGCCTTCCAATGTCTTTACTGCCAGTGCTCTTACAGTCCCTTGCCTACGTCGTCGGGGATCACAGGCGTGAAGTTGTAGTTTAAAATTGTTAACAGTGGCCCCTATAATCAACAGAACAGATTGTTAGTTAGCTGAATTAGTGTCAGTTATTATTAAGACTTTTTGTTTATAATCGCTAACATGAAAACTGGAGAACTAGTAAAATTTGTATAGTTAGTACCTATATGTTGGTATGTACCCGGTTGGTAATAGTTTGTCTTTATTTTATACGGCACTGGCCACACGACTGTTTGCTACTCCCAAGTATCTAACCTATAGTATATCGCCTATAGTATACATGTGTGCCGTCCACCACACCTCGGATATCAAAATGTAAATGTGTTAAAGTCTAGCTAAGTAGTTCACGGAAAAACTAGATGAAGCATGGATACTTAGATATGTCTGTACCTTAAAGTAACATTTTATATTCTAAGTTCATTTTTGTAAACTTATCTTCGCGTTTTACCTAATACCTACTTATTTTTCATTATTTAATCTCACCAACATATTAATAATGAGATAAACATGTCCCATGGACGCGTAATAAAATATTCGACTTAATGTTGCTCAACCAAAAATTAAAATTCCATTGAGTCAATCTATTCAAATCAAAGGTTTCACTTTCATTAAAATTACAACTAGGTGGTATCAATTTCTACTTTACTAAAGTGATAAACATATAAATGAATAATGTAAATAATATTACTACACATACAGATATGTACCTATATTAATTGAGCAATTTACTATTAAAAAGAGGCGAGAAAGCGCACATTATATGCATATAATTTATCGGCAGCTATTAAAATGGTTAGTTAAGTCCAATGAAAAGCAATTAATCGATCGTGGCTCTTCACATTAATTTCATAGCAATTAATATATACGAGCGATTCGACAATTAATTGGTGCAAAAAGAGCCGGGGATCCGCTTTGGAGTCGCAACGGAATCGCGGCGGGATCGCAGTAAATCACGTTCGCACAATGCCGGCAGGTGGCGGCGGCGTCGCGCGATAATGCTTGCGTTTAATTACGCGGAATAATTAGTGAACGGAATATTTTCCGGGCCCTAACTATCTCCGCCGTCTTCCGGCGATAACTAGGCGGTAATTGCGGATTAACCTCGCATTCAGAAATTTAATAGGTGCTCGAATAGATGCCAACACTGCCGCACTGGAACCCCAATAACGCTATTTGTTTAGTGACGCCGAATTAATTGTTTCCCGGAAAACATTCTGCCTTTGAACGCTCTGACATAAGCTGTTTGCGAACTTTGTATTCAATATTAAGGCGAAATTCCCATTGACACATTTCGCTCGGCACAAGTATTTGAGTGATATGTTATTTGAAGTTAGAAATTGTATTTATAATGTTTGCGGAAGCGTGCCGAACGCGACGTGTACGGATGAAAGGTAAAAAATTTAATATCGTAAAGTAAGTTGAACTGAACAAGCAATATTTTAAGCCGCCCAGCGGCACCCAGTGGCGATTGTTTTAGATCGCGTCCTTTGGGACCATCCGCGCAATATTGCGCACGTCACGGCACGTGCTGCCAATGTAATTTGCGCTTTATGGCACGTAAATAATTCCCGATAATCCACCTCCACCCCCCGCCCGCCCTGCCGACCCGCGACGTCTCCACGGCGACGTTTGATCTCGATGATACAAGGTGAAAAAATAATAATATAAGCGCATTTGCCGCTCACCTGCGACAATTCGTCCGAAGTGTAGTTATTACCGACCCCCGAGGGTGGCTAGTTGAGCGTAAACTTTTGATATCGGCGCGAAATATTAATTTCTCAACGCCAATAAACACCGAAGCGTACGTAATGCTGGCAAATTAAGCTGAGTGCCTTTAATATTATTTTGTAGGAGATTTTAATTATGGCGCAATATTGCCTCGCAGTGCCGTCGATGAACATTATTTTAAAGCTAATTAATTTTGTTTTGAAAAGCTTAGGTACGATCGGTTCGCTGTTGCTACATATTTATAGCGAATAGGTGTTCTGTATTAAAATAGGTTTTTGTAATTGGCTACCTATAATGTGTTTAGTAAAAGTACCTACCTACCACATACTCAATATTATAAAAATAAAAATAAATTTAACCAATTGTTGAAGAATGTAGAAATAGCAAAGCGAAACACTAAAAACCCGACATAACTTAACCACAGATTGGATTACAATTAGGTAATGTTAATC
>DWME01001556.1:0-24223 GCA_018244795.1 Parelbella ahira ahira
GCAAAACGATTCATAATCGTCTCACTTTCTTCTCAAATTTCTGAATAAAATTACAAGCACACTAAAAGGTCAGTACTAAAAACACACCAAAATTTGTTCAGCAATTACGAAGTTGTGCTATCGTCATTTAATAGATCTGTAGGAATAATACCTACAGTGGTAATTATCAGGTTGTTAATAAGATCTTTATCCAGTGTTAAATTGGTGACAGGACTTCAGGGAAAGCGATAATTAGGAATTTATCAGTAATAATTCACATTAGTTATTAGATTATTTAATTGCTTTAATTAAGGTTACTTTAATACATCAAGAGCTGAATAATTCCTGTATTGATAGATTCTGTAATAGGTTGCATATTTAGTAGAAAGTACATATAACTTTTCTGCTTTTAATTGATCTATATGCGAATTGGCATAAAATTAACTTACAATTTCAAATGAGATACTTGCGAGATGTAACAGTTCTATAGAATAAACAAACATCAAATGTGGTAACATATTTACAGAGAGAGAAACATTTTCAGTACTCTGTAAATCGCTTTGGAGCGATGCATTTATTCAATGAATTTCACCGATACCTACGGCAAGTAAAATATTGTGCCAATTTTATTTTTGTTGTTATGTACTAGTAGATAGGTGTGTTGCCTTGCGGTTGTACGTTCATTGTATTCATAAGTTTATATTTTTGAGCTGCAACACTGAACAGCAAACACTTTTTATCCCCGAATAAAGGTCAGTGTATCGAGATATCAGTTCCTGGGTTAAATGCAATTTGATTAAATTGAAGTATAATTTTTCGATCACTCGATAGAAACTCCATTAAAACGTATGGTGCTAAAAACTTAATTGAAATAAAGTTACAAGTATGGTACATGTAAGTTCATTCAAATAATTAAGGGTTTTAATTCGTAATAGTAATAGCAGTACCGATTAAGATTACTTATGTAACTGAGAAGTCGATCGATCTAATTCTATATATCAATGAAACCATCCCATGTCATTTCTGGGTCTCTAGAAAGGGTCTTGGTTCTTTACTTGCGGCCCGCTGTCAAACTCCGCATCGATCTTTGGACGGGTCCCAGTAATAAGATCTATTTGTTATCCCGCGTATCTGTAAGAGTGCGTTCTATGATATACACGGGAGAAAAATTATTATAGCAAATTGTTGGAGTTTTAAATGATGTTATTATTCAAGGTTTATTGGTGAAAATACCTGTAATGATAGAATTGTATGGTTTAACGGAGCTAGTATCAGATAACTATTGTTACAAATTGTAGGAATATTCCACTAAAGATCGTTAGATTAATTGATAATATTCTGGCTTTCGTTTTATTTCTCGTATTATTAGCAGCACAGGAGGTATAACCGGACAGTAATTTTTAGTGATAACATCCAAAATTGAACCGCGTCATTTCCGCTGTAATCTGTATTATTTTTGAGTATATTTTGTTCATTCACATCTCTGTAAGTAATAAAACTGTCCTTCACGTCTGTTTTTGTATTAATAATATTGTGATACGTAGTATGTACGTTTGTGTCTGCAATAAAGTATACAAATAAAATGTCTGTTACAATGCTCGGCGAATTTTATTACGTTGAAACCTCAAATATCTAAATAGCATTGCAGTGCGAAAGATAAATTCTGTCAGAATTCACGCGTTCAATTTCTGAGGGACTGAATATATGAGACAATAACATCCGGGATAGAAATATCGGTTCCATAGATTACGTGAGTAACTATGTAACGCTAGTTGTCACGGCTTCAAATTTGTGAAGAACTTCACAAAAAGGAAAAGGCATTAACTCAAATATTTGCTATTATATGGACTCTTACTACTAACAATTTTATTGTCTGTAATAAGCAAATAACATAAAACTCATTTAGTCTCACCTTATAAACTAATTTTATAATGTAATAAAAGTACCGTTATGACACAAGTATCAAAGAAAATAATGAATTTTAATAACACGAATGTTAAGGAGTAGAAAATGTGTTATATTATATAGAATAAAATAACGCAAAACGTCCACCTACACATATTGTTGATTACCCGAATGAAGTCCTAATAAAATTTATTATTATGAAAACTTTCAGTACAACACAATATCTTTCAATTTATTTGTAGAAAGCTTTTATTATTTTCGGTTATTTCACTAACTTCAATGTTGAAATAAACAACAACAGAATATTTCTGCGGATTCCAGTCGCGAAAGTTAAATGAAAACTGAAATACGCGCTGTTTAGACATTGTTCGAATGACCAAATGACTGAACTTTTCACCGCTCCGGAATTCTGCCGCTTATTTTCCGCAAATTGAATTTTCCTTTTTTTTCTCTATGTCATAGAATATGTATCATTCAAGAATGATATCTAGTGAAACGATCTCAAACGTCAACGTATTGATCCCTGAATACTTATCATTTAACTCGGACAATGTTGTACTAGAAGAAATTATCGCTTAGTGCGAAATGATTTTCGAAGTTATTGGTGAATGAATGGACTGTAATTGTTTTCTTTAGTAAAATTACTCTGGTGCTTGATGAGTTTCAGTCACATACCAAAACGCGTTATGAAGTATTTTGCAGAATACAGGAATTAAACCATTTCTATTTAACAGTGATTAAAATATTTGGTATATTAGTTAAAGGTTTAGAAAGATTTTTGCAAATTTCGTACCATCGGTCTCTTATGCTATAGGAATCGCTTTCATTTTAATGTTCATAAGTAATGAATACCTCTAGATGTTGTTTTCTCTCTGGTACACTCCGTTTATGTGTAAAGTTTTTGCGTCACGCCTCCAATGTTTACTTAGATGGAAAGTATTATGAATATTAAATTATTGAAGGCTCTACTCACTTTCGTCAATCAATTTTTTGTGCCTACATGACCTAAAATTTCCTAATGGCTTCGATGGGAACACAATAGAAGATTAAAATATTATATTTTAATATAATATTATACATATATACACTACATATTGCAATATATTACATATTGCTATACAATATTTTATTATATTGCAAAATATTCCGTATTGCATAATATTTTATTATGCTTGATATTTTTTACAATTCCTTTCATGATTAGAGGTGATGAATTTTTGATGGTGGTATAGAAAGATTGGCTGCAGGAAAATCAAAAACAATGTTATTAAACTAAAGGGGGTAAATCGCATTAGGGGTGATCAACCTTTGCGCTACTGACGTTCAAAGGTTACCGACGATAACAAATTAACCTGATCCGAGATCACATAAGAATCAATTCGGACTGTCTCATTACTTATGCAATCACGGGATCATCCATATTCACGCAGACTAAGGATGTTTACATTAAGGGCCAGCTCGTTAAACATTAACCCTTGAAATGCGTGCGACTTAATAATCCGTTGGTGAAATCTGGAAATTATAAACACGTCTAAAGTAGCGTTATGCCAATTTATGTAATATCTTTATAGGTATCATAAAACGATATGGATGCTAGAACATTTAACGTGAAACGATTTTATGATCTACATAACCAACTTTTCAGGGAGTCTAGACTCGTTTACTGTTCTATCAAATTATATATGTACGACTTAAGATTGAGATAGATGTTCGAAATATATAATATATATTTTTACAGATTTAGTATTACGCGCAAATGTTAATTGCGCAAATACCACTCCTGTACTTTCTTTCTAGTGATGAGAGCAATAGTTCTTGCAGTATTATTATACGGTAATATACATAGATATGGTGCACGGATTAAGAATCAAGAGGTACGAAATGAAAACGCATCAGGTGAAAAGTATTTGTCTTACAAAATTATTTAATGTTACTATTAGGTGTTCATAAGTTACGGGTTAAATACCTCAGGTGAACATCCAGATGGTAAAGTTTCCGACCCTGGAGTGTAATTACTTAAGCTCGCCATGACACCTCGTTATTTAAGGCTTGAGGGCCCCATAAATAAACTTAAAGCGTTATCAACACAATAGGCCATGCTATCAGCTTCAACCCTTGTGAATGTTCCGTTGAAGTGAGAAAGATTTATATTTATAAGCGCGGCTCACGACATGCTTCGCATTCATAAATAAGAAATGTATTATTTAAGGTACAAAAAGTAACCGCATTCAATTATTGCTATAAACCGCCGGCAACAAGCAACGCGACAAATATTAATGAATAAAATAGGAAGGTTTTATAAAACAAACTCCATGATGGCAACACTAACAGGAAGAACAGACCTGTATCGGATAACGATGGACTAATAGTCACACGATAATATGACACCTGTCCCATGTTACATGTGCTCATTATGACTGCAACATTACACAGGTATGTCATGTTACATGTGCTTATTATGAGACTCCAACATTACGCAGGTGCCACATGTTACATGTCCTTATTATGAGACTACAGCAACTCCGATAAATTTCTGTCATTTTTTATAGGTATACTGGTTGTTTTTTTTAACTGTGGGGCACCTAGAATGCCAGTGAATTACCACTATAACGATTTACGACATCCGTTAAATATGCATACATAACGTACAGTTTATTTTATATAAAGCAGTAACATGAACACGCTTTTCATTGACGGCACCTGAGTTCATTCTGTTGTTTATTACAATTTTCCAAGATATCATTAATGTTGCTTAAGTTGGCTATTAGGGAACAAGTTATTAGTCAAATAAGTGATTTTAATAAATAAGCACTTTTTGTCAATTCAAGCGCTTAGTATTTTTTTTCTTGAGTTTAATTTCATTTTACGCAACTGACAAACTAAACTAACTAGGTGACTAGAATTTATGCGCACAGTATAAAAATATCTCACTCATACAACTTATTCAAAGTTCAATTCTTTGCACTGCCATACTCGTTATAAAGTTAAGAGATACCGTGTCCATTTCTTCTCGTTTTCAAGAACAGGTCACGTTTTAAAAGCCCCCGGGAAGCTGTTGGACGTACACTGCCAAACAAAAGAGTTGTGCGTGAGATTCCCGTGATTTACTAGTATTGCGTGAGCCAAACATAATATTAGCAGAGTTTCAGCTGAGCGGGTTTTGTGGATTTACTAACAAGTAGTGGTTACATTATATAGAGTGTTGAGTTTCTTTTGCTCCAGTGCTTTTTTGTCCACCCCACCTAGATTTTCAGGATATGAAGGGTTCATGTAAAAAATACTTTGAGTTATTATATTGATCTCATGTACCTAGTTCAAAATTTGAAGCCTTGATAATGAAATAAAATGCATTCAATTTATACGGGATTTATAGAATATATAGATATCTACTTTGTAATAATAAACAAGCAATACTATATTAAAAGAACTGCACAATCGTTTGATGCCTATATTTTGTGTTAATTTTACATTTCATATACACATGTACCTACTATCACGCCTATTTCCCACAGGCTGTGGCAGAAACTAGTGATTTAGTGAACTAGTGAAGAAAACTTATACGTCATTTGTGCTCATCCGCTAAAGGTAATCTTGATTTGGCGTTATTCTAGGACATAAACTTTTTTATCACAGCATAATATAATATATAGATTTAGTAACAATTTTTTTTTTTATATTTTGTGAGAATTATGTGAGAATTTTATAAATAAAAAAGTATAAAGGGGTAAGAGTAAATGTCTCTCAAAGTTAATCCCCGACATCAAAATTTCAGCCGAATCTGGGCACTTTTACGCTCTCGTAAATTCCAAAAATGATTGTATTACATTCTCTCAACAATGCTACACCCAGCGGTTTTACTATCCAAATCATTACTTTGGTCATATAACCAGTGATGGAAGTTATTCTAAATGTTCGGACCTTTATTTTCAGAACTTGGACAAACTTAAGAAATAAAGGTTTTTATAATAATAAATTCAATACTGTCAGAGACCGGCCTGGAGTCTGGACATGTGATTCCGAATATATTTAGGTGTACAGTAATATGTAGCGTTTCCTTCAGTTATCTACAGTCCAGATATACAGTAACATTTTGCTTGACGTTCATTTGTCTCAAATACTAAAAGTAAATAATTTAAATAAAAAAAAAACTTTTACCTACACACATTTATGAACAGTTTTTGATTGCTTACAAAATATTTTTTGCTTTATTTTTCATTACACGCTGAAACGATTACGTGAAGTAAAATTGAAAGTTCCAAGTTTCTGGAATATACACATGATCAACCTTGAGTTAAACATTATTAAACAGACAGACGGAAAATAAGCTCTCAAAACCTTCAGCAAAACATTTTCATTTACGTTTCGATTTGCTTTCTATAGTGAAACGCTTCAAGAAATAGGTACTTGAAAATATGGTACCTGTGTATAATATCTATTGTTATCACTTATTACTTTTTTCCCAATTCCCCAAACAAAATATCTAAAATGATTTCCGAGTATATTGAAGTAAAGGTATCGTTTCAATCTATTTACCATTGAGCTTAACCTCCCTCTGGGACGAGCGACCCATAACCAAAGAGATCGGGTCAACCATAACTAATATGTATTATAGTTCAGTCAATTCCGTAGGGTTGGTGGTCAATGGCAAATATGGTAAGATCATAGATACAAATTGTCAGACGTTAGACCCAGGAGTTTTATGTACCAATACCATGAATTTACAATGATTACAAGAGAAAATATTGAGTATTTATTATTTGGTGTTGTGATATCTTCAATCATTTTTTATGTAGATATAACAGCTTTCAGCATCATTATTGACCTATTTTCGTCCACTGATGGAGTTAGGGCTGTGCAATAGCACGCCACTGAGCGCGATAATAACGGCTTTAAAAGACAAAAAATTGGTTTTGTTAAAACTTGTAACTGATTTTTGTTTAAAAATTTATGATTTCTAAATCAATCATCACTGAAATCTAAAATAGAGTTATCGTTACTTGTGATATTATTATACGCATCTACATATCCTGAATCCATTTGAATACTTTACATTTGTGATAACTATCTAGTTCTTACTTGACGTAATACATTTTTAAGTCTTCTTATAGTATGTATTTTTATCAAATATAAAAGGTACTATATTAAAGGTACGCAACTTATACCTTTGGTAAAGTTCACAGTGGTTCACAGTGATCAAAATAAAGGTTAGTCTTGGTTGAAATACTTACCCCAGTAATAATGCAAATGGAGGCATTTATCAGCCGTCAAGAATAGTGAGCAGTGGTCTGTCAAGATACTTTATGTATGATGCGAGCTGTTTTTAAAAATCAATTTATGACAATAAATAAGACAATACATTTATTCCTAAATGCATTTTTCAGGACATTTATATTTACTAATCCACATACCAACTCGCGAAGAAGTCCACGCCTTTATTAAGATCATTTTATTCTCAGAATGTTTCTACGATTCCTGAAATGCGAAAGAAAGTAGTCGTTCGAGAGACATAGCGAGTGGAACTGAATACCCTTATCATTTATAACGCCCTAATCTCGATCATTAATCATTTCGTTTCGGGATTAAGGGATGCGTTCCAAAAAGAAGCGACAACGAAAGATTTCTTTCTACGTTGACTGACAAACGAGCTGGTCAGGAACTTGTTAATGGTCAAATGTCAGCGTCAGACAGAACTTACAATTTACTTAGAATTACAGCATCAGAGGAACGCCTTCATGCTGACTATACGTGGTAGGATTCTTTCAAAGAATATTGTCAATGTCGTATTTATTGTTTTTTATCGTTACAACCACTGACACTGATGATGTTGTCATGTCTTATGTAACGCAACAAAGGGATATATGAATTATTTTAGAATTAGCTAATTTTCTGCGAAAAGGGCAAGCCAAATTGTTATTATTGCAAAATATTGAAGCTGTAAATAATAGAACTATTATAGAATTAACTATAATAAATGCTAGTTATTTCTAAGTACAGTAACTGTAGCAAAATTAATTAATCGTTACTAAGAAAAAAGTTTCATTTGAATTACGACTTTTTGTCGGTATTGATATCATAATTCTTACTGTACAGTAAAAAATGTTACAACTTTTATGTGACAATAAAAAAGTATTAAATATTGTTCTTTTACATTTGGTTTACGCTTCGTTTTTGTACATTCATCGTATATCGCCTAACGTTTTTACGAGGACAAGTCGTTAAGTTGGCGACGGTATGCAATTCTGTATTCAGGAGGAGAATATAACGGAATATTTCCTTCGAAAGTTTTCATGCGTAAATTTGTCATGTGAGTCGACGTTATATTGATTATGTACACTTAATGATAAAATTATTTTATGTTAAAATCATCATTTTATATACCTAAAAATTATGTGACAACATTATTTATTTGTCTATCTCTGGGAAGCAAACAATAACTTACATAAAAATAAGGCTGTATAACTTATTTTACAAATTATCAAATTTTTTACTGATGGGTAATACCAATAAAATATTTAACAATTAGAGGGATGTACATATACATAGCGCAGATTAAAAACATACCAATAAAATTTGTAGCATATAAACAACAACCAAAGAACTTGCCTGCCTGGTTGGTCGAGTGGTTGCAAGCGCGACTGCAATCAATAGGTCAAAGGTTCGAATTCTGGGTCGGGTACTATAGGATTTTTATAACTCAGAATGTTTTTATAGTTAAAATTTCTAGTAGTACTCGGAGTTTGAATTTGTGCCTGGTATTTATGACAATAAACCCACCGTCTATTCGATGGTAGGACGTAAACGTAACTGGTAACGTGTACTATATTCGTATGTTTACCTCTTCAGGGATTGCAGACGGGATGTTACAAAAAACTAAAAAAAAAGACTTAATAATTTACATATTTCCTGCCGTATGACCTATACCTACGACTAATGCGGAGATCTATTTGTTTTAAGGCAAAACTTGTTTAGAACATGCAATGAACTTAACTTGTGTTGAGAACCAAAAATGTACGTTACTATTAAGAATAAGTAAACAGCCTTCGTGAAAAAATGTAATTTTCTTGTTAAATTAATGATAAAGACGAAAAGTACAAAAAGAAATAAGATTAAATAAGCGTCACGTTAGAATGAAGATTGATAAGACTTGAGAATAATGAGAAAACATTGTTTATACGTCAGATTAAAAATGAAATTACTGAACAGTTAGAGTCGTGGCTTCTATTTCTTATTGTCGTAACAGTTTTTTATACTAAATATAAAATTCTCAAAAAATGCTAATCCCATCACGTGATTATAAATCGATTATTATTTTTAAATAATTAATTTTATTTATCTGTGTTAAAATAAATATCAAATTGAGAACATGAACTTTGACACGAAAACGACGCAAGAAAGCGAGAACACCAGATACGAATGAATAAAACGCCTTAGTAACGACCTAATATAGATCAAACGAACATTTATCATTACCTGAAAATATGAAGTTTCATGACAAACGAGCTACGAAAAACAAGTATAATAAGGACAATATTGTGCCAAAACAGAAAGCAGGAAATTTAAAAGTGTCGGCGATATTAAACCTCTTTATCATAATGAGGCAAAAATTATGTCTGAGTTGGAAAGAAAGAAGGAAGAGAGGTAAATGTGTCACCTCAGCGACAAAAATTAAATTTTTAAACAAATTATGTATTTTACAAAATGATGACTATTGATTTAAGTATTATATCGCTTTATAAATAGAGACAACATAATTTATATTAGTGCTCCTACTAGATATTTTTGGCAGAAAGAAATTTGTGGATTTACGTTTAAAAAGGAATTTAATAACTAAAATTTGAAACATCAAAATAGCAAAGCGGTTCTTGTTTTATTCACCGGCTTGTTTCATCATCTAGCCTGCTATAAACCACTTTTATATAAGAAGAATGATACTTTCCATACCGTTTTATGTTTGTTTATCATATTTGTGTGTTTTTACAGAAAATCTTTTACAATTTGTAGTTTGTCTTTTCGATGACAAGCTGTATAATTCCGTAAGCTGATGACGCAATCGCATGCTTTTATATACGAATGTTTCCGAACGTCTCCATTCTTCCATTACTGAGGAATGATTAATGATTTGTTCTCCGTTAACAAAAAAGGTTATTTCTATGATAAATGTATTATATTCATTAATGTGAACGTTTCTTTACATTTATAATGAGGTATACGTAGCATCACGTCTTAATTCAACCGAAGAGATAGATAGAGGAGTGTCTAACTCCTACTTGTCCTCGGTTGAGTTAAACGTCCCATGTAATAAAGAGTGAGTCTATTGACATGCACCGGTCATAAATTCTGACTCCGTGTTACTACTGGATATTTCACGTTGGAAAAATCAAATAATGATATCAACTATGCCCGATCCAGGTAACGAACTCAGGACCAGCAACTATTAGACCAACGAAGCAGACAAGGTATGTCAGTACATAAATTAAAAGCCCGAGAGTTAGTGAGGAGAGTGTTCGTATCAGTGTATTTATGTTCGATGTTTTCCATCGAATTCGTTATTATCGAAAAATTGTATGAATTAGATACCAATACCGAATGTTCAATACTCTTAATAATATCTACGTATTAATCAAAAACTTTACAGTGACTAATGTCACTCAGAACTTTACCAATGAGGGTTTTTTTGACCAAAAGTCGGATTATAAAAGTTTTCATTAAAAAATCTCAAGCCATGTATTTAACTCCATAACCTAGATTAATAAAACAAAAAATATAAATGTAAATATTCGCGTAATCAAGACAGATTACGAACTGTCAAACCACCTAATTTATTTCATCTTATCATTTGTGAATATTTTTAACAAAACCAAATAAATTATGAAAGAGCAAACGTCTATTAGAACATAAATAAAGATTCTTAGTTCTGATACAGATAGTCTCTAACGGCATCTAGGTTCTAAACAATATTAATTGTTGGTCCAATAATAAAATTCCATTAGTCACTTGTCAATATAATCTTGGATCTGCTACAAAAGCGATGGCCGAACAAATATTTGTCAAGCATTAGCAAATAGATCTAGATACACAGCTCATTAATAACGCGCTAATCCACACAGAGATCGGAGATAGCAGATTAATCACCAAATTATCCATGATGAATGATGCGACTCTCGCGTTTGTTTGCATTTATCTTGTTTAATGTTGACTTGATCACTTACAGACCACTATTTATGTATATTAAAATAATCAGCATCACGATCATAACGCCTTTTATCCATCCCCTGCTTGACACGGTTTCTCTCTTACAATGTGGAGGTAAGGTCTGCAACGCTGAAAGTCTATCTTTATATAATTTTGGAAAATGAAATATCATTCACGTTATTACTATCTAGTTAAAATTTGTTTTTCATAAGACTTCAACTTATTTTTTATACCATAATATTTCCTTCTAAGTATTTGTTGATGTGAGTACCAATGTTTACGTATGCTGATTTTATAGATGACACACTGTCTGCATAAAAGTAATTTTGTACACATCCATACATATATGTATATATACCCTGTTTTTTCCTACAGACTCATTATTTTTTATACAAAATGACAGATCAGGCCAACTTATGAACTATTATATCTAAATATTTGGCCGCTCATTAATCGAATAGTTTGCAACTACTGCTCCTGCTACTTTGCGCGTGACTGCTCATCGAGAGGTTTTGAGTTCGATTCCTGAGCCTTGTTTTATTAGATTTTGTTAACATAAATTTTCTAGTAGTAATTTCTAGTAGTGACTGGGAGTCTGGATCTGTGCTCAGTGTATGGGCTCATCGCCTATTCCATTGGAACTTAAACGCAACTGGTGAAACGTGGGAATGTACTACAATCCTCGACCTGCCTCAACGGGGATTACAGGCGTCATGTTATGTGTCACAATAACAATACGAAACAAACGATTCATCAAACGATAGCTATTATAAAATTCGTCTAAATACTGTGAAAAATCAGTGATTGCGTACAAACTTTTAAATAGAAGGCCGGGCTCTATCCACTGGTTTCCCTTCAGATTACCATCCGTGTAAGTCGCATAAATGTCATTAAGGTCATATTCCACAATAACTAAACCACATCGCGTATGAAAACGCAAAGAATAATTAAAATCATGAAACAGGCTGACGAGTTTTTAATGACAATGCAAATCACCGGTGGATTTTATAATTAAATCTGTTTTGCAATGCGAAGCAGATAGAAATAAATTCATTTTATAACATCGTAAAACTATAAAGAAGTATGTTTTTAGAATTTTTAAATAAATTGATTACCATCTTCTGTAAACGAACCATCAAAAAGAGATTTCCCAAAGGTACACTCGCACACTTCGAATGACACTTAGCGCCCGTTTTTATATTAACAATGAAATTCATCTCAACAGAAAATAGGAAGTACCTATGTCGCCGATTTCTTAGAATGCTTTACAAGATTCTTCACAAAATTTACATTGGATAATTGAATAGGCTGTTCTGGAAACTTCTCAGCAGCTAAATACAATGAAATTGACAGAACTTACATGTGAACGTGAAACTTACAAAATATTCATAAGATGAAGAAGAATGTTTTCTTGCATTAGGAGCAGGATAAAGCAAGAAACTCAATGCAATCGTATGCAAGTGACATTCGTTTTATCCACGAAGTTTTATGCAAACTCATAAAAGAGCAAGGAGTTTTGAAAAAATCGATTTTATTGTTTCACAAAATGCTACGTAAGAAAGCAGTCATTAATTATTCACTATTGTTCTCGAAACAATGAATCATGCGAGTAATTATAGAGTTGCCAGGTGGAACGCACCTGGAAACGTGGATGCTTCCGGAAGTAATGATGAATCTTCTGGTTGATAATAATAATTGAATCGGCTATTATAACATTACAGGGATATATTTTGTTAAATTCGTAGGTCCACCTCTTGAGGTAATTTAAAACCAAATGCAACTGAAAGTAACTAAAGGATTTTTTTCAATTAGTTTTTAATTACTACTACTAATTTATCGTAAGTAGTATAGAAGCGATGTACGTTATGGTAGGCTCACATATAAGCCGCTCCAAATCAATTGTAGCATTTTGAAAGCACTTTAAAATCTGGTATTATGCAAAAAATATATGAAATGTGGTCACTGAACTATTACGATAATGTTTTTTTTTTTAATTCCCTTATTAATTCTTAGTAAAGACAGAAGTTTTCATCCGTCGCTTTTAATTCTTGCTAATGTAGTGATTAGGGTTTTGCTTTGTTTTTGACCAAAAAATTTTGACCACGATACGTTTATACTTTACTATTTCTTGATCATGATCAATGTCTACTGCCTTCTTAACTACGTTTTTATGGAATGCAACCAATACGCCGCTGATTATTAATTCGTCGATAA
Source organism: Parelbella ahira ahira (assembly GCA_018244795.1). NCBI lineage: Eukaryota > Metazoa > Arthropoda > Insecta > Lepidoptera > Hesperiidae > Parelbella > Parelbella ahira. The sequence goes on from DWME01001556.1 coordinate 13,291, forward strand.
ATATTTCTCTACCGGAAATCTCTCGTATGTCTCCCGGAATATTTAATATTTTACATTGTGTAATAAATGTCGGTATAACATACGAGTAATATACACTCTCAACGTGCGTATAAAAGTTACAACAGTTCTAATAAACTGCTACTATAAACTGCCGAAGTCCGAACCCAAGTCAAAACTTCATCCTACCTACATAAGTTGAAGTCTAACATCTGAGCCGCATAGTCTTGGCGCTGACAAATTACATCGAACTTTGATGGAACTCATGGAGTTACTATCACATTGTAATATATTCGATGTGTTTTCGCATAACATAGTAAAATAGGATAAAAAGCACTTTATTTATTGCAATCATCGTCATCGGCCTACTTCCAGACACCGCTGGACATAGGCCTGTCCAATAGCACTCCACTGACTTTGATCTTCAGCTTCGCGTCCAACCACTTTCCGTACACAGAAATCAGCAAAATAACTTCTTAGTCTACGGTCCACTGTGTTAGGTGTGAAGTTGTGGTGATGAAATTGAAAATTGACAGATCCTCAATTTCATTGTAACTTGGTGTAGATATACTTTGAAGCTCAATAACTTCGCCAATTAGAATATTCCCGTATTTGCTTTCTGGAAGTACAAAACGACGGTAACGATTATAGCTCAAATCCTTGGCGGAGCAGTATACTCATCTACTTTTTTAATGCTTTGTATACAATATGTCTTTGTTATCGCCATTTTATTTACGTTAGATTGTTCCTGTAAGCTTTTTAAAGATCCTTGCACCCTCTTAAATTTGACGTAAAGTAACAATCTAAATGTTCTTCTTCATTTCCTTAAATATGTTATTAAATATACCTATAGAAAAATATTAATCTTAATTCCCGTCGGAAGGTTTCGTGGGATTCCAGTAGTAGATTATTTAATTTCTCCAAGGCTCTAACGCGATAAATCATCGACATTACTGTAATTTATAATATTTTATTATTATTCCTTGATATGGAAATACGCGAGGCGTATCGATGACTGGCGTTCTAATCGAAGTTTGGACGGAGACTTTCCAGCTCGAAAGAGTAGAGAAAAGTTGAGGAGGCAGCGAGCTTTGTCACGTGAAAGCACAGATAATAAATACCGCTCAACTGACCGGAAAACTGTATAGCGTGGTTTATGACTTTGTTTACGAGTTCCACCAACTCGTTTCACAGTGAGCAAGAAAGCGACGTTCCACAGATTTTTTCGTTAGACGCTAGAGTTTGTTACCAGTCTTATTTATAAACAAATTGTAAATATTGCCTTAATGTATACAATTGTCTAGAAAAAGAGTCATTAATGCACTGTTCCTCAAGTTTTTAAGCAAAGAGAGGTTAAGTGTAATGGTTGAAAACAGAATTAAATTAGGCTTCTTGTATTCTATTTAAACATGATAATATGTCACGAGTGCATGTAACAAGTATACTACAACACGACATTCCGACATAGCGTGTGAGATCAGCATTTCAATTGAGTTTAGGAACGATTCTACCTTTGTAATGTATATGATATATGCGTAAAAGTTTATGTATATTAAATACATAAACTTTTATGCAGACCTTATCGTATACATACGTGGAGCCACTACTTTAGATCGGGACAAATAGTTTATGCCTATTTGTTACTAGACTAATATACGATTCACTAGTTTGTTTTAACATTGTCATAACAAATTCAAAGTGGGTAATTTCGTTTACAATTAACTTAATATCATATGAAATATAAAATATATATTTTTTTATTTCTGGAGACATTAATTGAATTTAATATATTCATTACTCTGTACATCTTAAGAGAGGTATAATCTATTAAGATTTTATCCGAATTTTGTAGTTTAAAATCTCTTTTTGCCTAATCTCTTTCATATAGGTACCATTAGTTACTCATTAAATATCATTCTATCGCACCTCTTTATCAGATAGCGATCAGGTAGTTACCTTAATGTGACGGTATAAAATTTTGCAGTCTACTGCTGCTCAATTATATGATCATACCCGTAGAGCGGTAGAAATGAACGGATATACGAAAGTTTATGTAGCTGTGTGGAACCAGCCTATAAAATGAAAATAACAAGAAATAAATTGTTACGCATAAAATGTGTCATACATTTTATTAATGCCGTATATCATAAGCTTTATTATGGCTGTACGTGGACTTGTAAATAGTCTTACCATAACTTGGAGAGGCCCGAGCCTTTCTATATCACATTCCGGTACATAATAGTGCCTACAATATTGGCTGAGGTCGTAGGTAGCCGTGTTGAACATACTTCTTAAACTGACATTCATTTTGATGAGGAATTACATTCAAATTTTAATCAATATTTACAAAAATTGCTAAAGATTGGGTCTTCGTTAAAAATGCAATAGTACATCAAAAGTCAGTTATCGTAACCCTATTCTATATGAAGCTGTTGATGATTGGGGCTGAATAATCATAAGTTTTTGACTTCTACGCACTTGACAGCGGCACCTGGTACCATCGTGATCAATCATATTCCAACTCATCGCCGCCGGCTATAAATTTCAATTTTCGAATCCCTTCTCTCATGTTTCAAAGCGTAAAGCCGTTAAAATCGACGCTTGTGATGGAATGGCACGGATTGCTAAATAGATGCCAATCACTTGTGCAGCTTCTGGAATATTCGATAGGCTTGCGCACTTTGACCATTGCTATAGTCATAGTGGATTTCTGAATATTGGTGTGGGCTACAAAGTGACCTATAGTGAAGGTACTTTTCAAAATGTCCCATGAGTTGTAATGCACTTCGATAGTAATTTAACATTGCTGAAGATCAAATATAATGAAAATGGCATTCTGTAGTGACTGCTACTTTACAACAAACCTTGTTAGAGGCAAAAGTCCATTTCCACATTCAAGGTATTCCTCAGATGTGTTCTAGTCCATTAGCGCTGTGTAGTCCTATCACGTCGAGGCTTTGCAGTGGTGGATGAATAAGACGGGATGTCTGCAAAGACCATAGCTATCTTTGAGTATACAGGCCAAGTATGCGCTAAAGGTTTACTATACTGAATCTAAATACATAGAAGTACTGTATGACACAGAATTAATTTTTTTATAAATATCAAATATCTTTAATGATTGGTATTTTTCTGGTTTACGACGGTTTTGGTGAAGCCATTATAATGTATGGAGATTTTATCTGTTTTAAACATTCGATTCAAACAACATCTGATATCAGCTAGATCAATCACAAATCAACTCATCCCGTTGCGACAGCTATAGATTTCCATTTTCCAGGCCCATTCTTGACATGAGTATGGAGCGGCTAAAATGGCCGCCTGTAATGGAATGACTCGGAGTGCTACCTATATGCCAATCAAATGCATAGCAATTCATTTCTCCATATGCTACACGGTTTGGATATCCAGGTGTTAATACGAAATATATCAACGTTATGTAACGTTATATGAGTATGTACTCACAGGAGGTACCTATTACAAACGATTTATAATATGAAGTTCTTTAAAAAAATGTCAACAGAGTCCTTTAGAGCTCGCCATACCAATGTAATAGTTAATAATTTATTTTATTTAACCAGAGGAAGTAAATTATTGATTCCTGTTGTAAACTGTGACTAAACATATTACAAATGTCCAATCACGGTGACCACTTACCTACTATCAGGTGGCCCGTTTGCCTGTTTGTCAATTAATGCAATAAAAATTACTTAACGATGTTTTTAATTATAAGTGAATACAAAAATTTACGTATCCAAAAGTATGTGACCAATAAATTTACTTATCGGATTTTACGACTTTGCTTTTTAATGCCGAATTTATATGGCACTGTGAAAACATGTTCGCGATTTTATATCTTCATAGGCACATACGAGCATATGTCGGGTATACATACATATATGATATTCTGCTAAAATTATAACAATATGTTTTTCCAATTGTTATATTTTATATTCCTCGCGATTTTCTTCATTTTTCATTGCGAATATTTCAACTACTTTTATGAAATTACAAGTAAACCATCTTAATGATTTTGAAGCTAAAATGTTTCCAGATTCATTCCATGCTAATATCATAAATAGGAAAGTGATTCAGTTATTAAGTATAGACACACACTGAATCATTTTCCCATTTACTAAGTATATTAACGTATATTTACATTTGCATATAAAAATGTTCATCAGCGTACATTTTGCGCGACATTACGTCCCCTGTTTTAATATAAACAGGTTGTGTTCGTAGGCTGAAAATAGCGTAAACCGGTTCTACATTTTAATTCAGCTCGTTTCTCGAAGCGACATGTACCTCTTAATTAACTTGAAGCGTCAGCTTTATAATGTACCTATCTTGTTTAGGGAGTCCATACATTTGTTAATTGCGGATCGGAATGTATCGATAATTTTGTATTGTATCACGCAAGGTCCCTTTTGGAGTAGGCAGAGCATACCGAGTCTCAAATACCTACCTCTATCAATAGAGACCAGCCTTGCTTATTCCACATTCATCAATTGCTTTTCACACTCACATACACGCCGGTTTCGGACACTATCGATTCCATATCAGTCGGTACTCGAACTATTTGCTTAAGATAAAATAAGTTGAGCCTTGGTCTCCCTCAATTTAAATTACAGTAATTAATGAAAACTAATTACTTTTCTGAAAGCCATTCTAACCAAACCTCGATAATAAAATTTTATTAAACTATAATTAATTGAATTCTACTAATTATAAGCTATAAAACTCTAATTGAGATAAAAGTTATAGAAGTATAATTTACATTAGTGGCGTGTTGTTAGCATGGCCAGCAGTGACCGATGACGGGCTGATAATGATAATGATGAATGACGATTTACATTATGACGGTAGGTATATAGTTTTGGACAAACAACTTGTTATTATACTATAATAGTCTAACTTGTACTTTAACTTTGGTTTATAAAAGTATAAAATACTACAACTTTACTAACGACTAGCGATCGGGAGGTTCTGGGTTCAAGTCCAGCATCGGTTACTATTGAATTTCTCTAATTCAGAATTTCTAGTAGTGACTTGGAGTCTGGAGCTGTGCCCGGTGTATGGCAATCAGGTCACATATTCCATGAGACGTAAATGTAACTGGTGAAACATTCTAGAGTTGTGTAATACACTCCTCTGCCTACCCCTCCGGGGATTACAGACGTGATGTTACGGTGTTATGCTACACGTTGTCGTTCAGCTGAAAACCGTAAGTCCCGTATTTTATCTCCGTTAGTAACGCGAGTACACTTGATACTGTTTCAAGGGAAATTCTCCATTAAAAACAACGATGTAATTCTTCGTTATGGGTAAAATTTCTCTGTATTAATTAATTTCAAGTGAACGTTCGTTTTCATATCGCCATTGGTAATTTTGTTCTATGACTTCGTGTTAATTCACGTAGCGTTCGTGAAGTCAATGAAACGTTATCGTTACCTGGCAACTATACTCGGTTTAATTATAACCTATATTCTAAATAATCGCAATTGATGAGATTGAATACATTTACTGCGTATCATTATCATTATTACCAGCAAGTCATCGTGCACTGCTGGTTATAGGCCTGACCAATAGGACGACACTGAGTTCGATATTTATTTTGGAAATTTTTATTTATGAAATTAAATATACGTGTGAAGGAATAAAGGTCCCTATTTACGAGACTCCCAGTGTTCTAATCGGGATAGACCTTCAACCAAATGTAAGTATTAAAATAATCAGACCCGGATAAATTCGTATTCGGATTTTATTTCGGTCATTCAGATTTCTAACTAGTAGACTAACCTAGAACCCTAGAACCCTCTGTAACTACATACCGTTACCGTACCCTTTATTGAATCAATCTTAATTAAATTCGAAAAGATCTTTTAAACTGGTATATTTGTTATTTCTCTCTAGATTCAATATATTTCGGAATTGTAATTTCCTGAGATATTGACGATAAAAACGGTGAAAAGGGTATATCATCCCGAGGGAAGCCGACAACGGGATTTAGTGAAAAATGCATTGTGCAGTAGCGACCGGGATGTAATTTTGAAAAGTGCACCCGAACAATGCGTGTGTTAGACCTGAGTCCACTGCTAGCGAATCTATATCGGAATAATAAGAAAAGCTTAGAGAGCGAATTGTCTTCTAGACCACATACAGTAAACTTACAACCTCTTATAAATCCAACTTTGAATGGAACTTCGACTCAAATATCATAGCTAATACGCACGTCTCGTTACGTCTAATATGAAAACACCGTCGCAGACATCCCTAAGAAAAAATATTCATATGAAACTCTTAAATATGCAACGAGACGATTGAAGATCCGTAAGTTTTATGATCGTTGTCTTATCTCGGAAACACAAAAGGTACGTACGGTAATTATTATCTTACAGCTAGGACATATTTTTTAAAATCAAAAATACTCTACACATTTCAGTAGTTCCATCGTTAAGCTTTAAATAGTGTGAGCAGACATACATATGTACATACGAATGTAATCCATGAACTGCAGTGAACATCAGAAGTGACGCATGCTCAATGTGCTTTAATAAATCTGGTTGTCGATCTGTTATTGTTTACCAAAGGTAACCAAGAATTTGCTTCGGTTATATTAAACGTTTATCTGTAATTTTTTTTTCTAGTGATAGTTGAGAATGTAGCAAGTCTGGTTAGCTTACAAAAAGATATTTAGCTTAGCTGGCAGTGGATTGAGGATACCGTCATTTTGTGATTCGGGGAATTATGCAGGCTTTCTGTCTGTAAGCGTGGGACTAGGAATAGAGAACGCTCTTTGATACCTTTGTGACGGGGTATGGGATTCGGCAGGAAGAAAATGTAATCCTAACATATACTGTATTTAGTTTTAAAATGAACGAAATGGCAATAGCTCCTATCAGGAAAAGTGAATTAAATGCTCATTGTATCTGCCCTGTAAAAGACTACCGCGCGAAAAGTTGCCATGAGCTACAAAAAATCAAAAAGTTATAAAGGCCGAACTCATTTACTTCTCGCGAACGATGAAATTGCTTTCAAAGTAAGGGTGCAGAGTTAATTACACCAGCAACTCGGTGAAGAAAAGTTTCTAATGATACTTCAAGACTTCCAGTGTTGCCCGCTGAAATTTCACTATTACAATTATTGCAGGCTATTAACATTTAAGGAGAGTAATTGGAAGGTTAACATGATATGATAGGCTAATTTCAAAGTTTTCTTAAGTGCTGGCAAAACGCTGCGTTTCATACGTTGTAGATATATTAGAGAACTCGCGTATGTAACATAATGCAATATCGACCGTAATGCTGTATATTTAAGGTTCAATACGCATTGTTGAAAGAACGAGACGAATTTTCGAAGAAACCCCCAATGTGTTCGGATGAAACAAAATTGGTTCTTATGATCATTATTCTAAGGTCGGAAGCGTAATTTGCCGGAAGCAACATGTAGTGCAAACGGTAAGATCGTTAATAAATTTCATAGAACTTTTAATGGTTCCGGCCTGCGAGCAGGTTTTTTATAATTTTCACTTCAGAACTTTTCCCCTTGCGCAGGGAAAATTTGGCGTTCCGTTGAGAAATTGGTAAATGGATATCTGATCTGCATTAACTTAGCTTGCTATGAGGTTTTAAAGCTCGTAGCGTATAAGTTTGGGCAGTTTTTACTTTTACATTAAGACCCTACCGTTTCTTATTGAATTTCTACTCGACATAAAAAAAAATCTTTAAAAAACATGCTCTGGTAGCAAATGTAGCAATTGGTAGCAAATGAAAACAGCTGCATACATTGATTCTTGATTATTTTAAACAGTTTTGTTAGATGTTCAATGTTTTAATTATTGATCTAATTCTAGTTCACATGACGCGTTCTCATACGATGGTTTCTAGGTATAGTTCCCACAGTCTAAAATATTCATTTAGGTACTGTTAACATTATTTTATTCCTTATCAAAAATGTCCTATTATTTAAAAGATAAGAAAGTAATAACGTTACTCTTTGACTAATATACGATAATCCATTATTTGCTCAATGCGTACATACCTATGCCGAATCGCGTAAACACTATGTAGGTACATACATATTCGTATGTACCGGCTTAACTCACGTGCGTTTTTCGGGATGGGCCGTCTAGTTTCGGACCTGTACGAGGTCCTTCCTCAGGAGTTCCCGCTGTTTGCAGCGAGGTTGGGGCGGAGACTGAAACACTCCTACGTTTTTTTCATTGAGCTTCACTGATTGCCTAGTACTTTTAGTTTGTTAGCACTTTTAGTTATGTGTTACGTGGAGGGCAAATAAGGAGATATGAGACAAGTTTTAAAAAAAATATTGGAAATATCCGCATAAAGGGGATATAATATAATAATATCTTACCGTACCTTAATCAGCATTATAATTTAGGTGTAACCAATTAATATTTTGCAGTGACAAAGTGATTTAGCGGCAGATATCCTAAATCTTTTCACGTGAGGGCATTTGCCTCCATCAGTACAAGAATCTCATAAAGTATTGTCACACGTACAATATATGGAGTAGTAGTACTTAGAACTCTTCATCATAAGTTCTTAACCAGCACCAATAATATTGGATACAGGGAAATTTACTAACAACTGAAGTTTCAACGTCATCAGTGACTCATCGTTTTCATTCTGTTACATATCATTCACTATTTGGCAGTAAATTATTAACCATATTGCCGGACATCATTATGTTAAAATCGTATCTATGCCATAACTTTCCCTCGTCCACGTTCCGTGGCTGTTATGAACTCCCCTAAGAACTCTATCGATCCTTAAGAAGTTATGGGTGGACCTTGTTGCTTCTGAACTTGTAATGGATTTCGTAATGCCTTTCTTTAGGCAGATTAACTTAGTTCAAAGCTTTCAGATAGATTAAAAAACTCTTTTGGTATGTACGTCCATTTTAATTCTTATACATAATATATTTACAGACTATGAAGTCACTGATTTGTAAGTGTATTATTACTGTATTAAAGATCATAAGTCGCAACTAGAAGTTAGAGTGTTATCCTCAGTAAGTGCTGAACGACTAACGTTTCCAACACTAGAAGTTAGTAAAAGTGCAGTAAAACAATTTTATTCTATTTAAAAAGTAACTAGTATAATAATCTACCCTAATTCCCTTAAGCTCGAGCCCTCGAGTTTCTTTATTCCCGAATTAAACCAAACATTTCGGCCCCTAAGGGTCTTATTCAGGAATTAATCCCGGCAATATTGCTTCCCATTACGGCTTCCCAGTTTGTGTGTGACATCGTCGTCGAAGTTATAATGAAGTTTTTTACCACTTACGATGGTATAACTTAGATGAGACGTACGAATAAATTTTCGAGTGTATCTCACTTGAAGCGTATACGAGATATCCTCAAAGAAATTATATTACCGCGACGATCCTTATTTAGTGTTACAAATAAATGATGTTTAAATCAAATGTTTTATCCGTTCCTACTTCTGTCAGGTGACTCTTATATGACATTTTGGGTCGTACCATTTCACTATGACGTGTACAAGCGAATTGAAATATCCTAGTGAATCAAATTAAATGAATATAATATGAATGAGATTGTCTTAGAAGCGGCAACAATCTAAAATACATTTAATAAACACACATACAATTGTATTGTGTATTTACACAAGCATTGTACTAAGTTATTATTGAAAAGAATTGGACAAAGTGTCAGTTTTCATATTTACTTAAGGACTGTGAGTGTAAGGTTCTTTTTGTTAAAAACAAAGCAACAAAGACAGGACCGATGCTTCACGTCAGTTTAATTGTCTCTTCGCGAGTCCTCCGTGGCAGATTTATTTAGCGGAGACGCATAATAAATTGTTCACTAGATCCAACTTGGATTAAGTTAAAAGAAGAATGAACTTAGGTGTTAATGATTCTATAGATTAACTTAATGAGCGGTTTTATTTAATAAAACATCTATTACATACTTGTAAACTATAGTTTTTATAAGATATAACATTTAGGTACATACTTGCGTAATTTTATATAATAATATGATTGTATAATTGTATTATATGAATAGAGTAACAGTTTAATCACTTGTCTAATGTATATGATACTTATCAAATGCTAATGTGTTGTCGTTTTTGTCTCGAAGCAATCTTTAAATGGTGTGTGTTGAGAGCACGCTATGTATAATGTACCAGAATCATCTAGAATGACTTCGTGGCTTCAAAAGAAGCAGTACTTTGACAATAACGACAATTTGCCGTCGAGTGGTAACAATTTAGCATAAGTTAACCATTTTGCTATTATTTCCACGAGCTCTTTCTTGCTTTAGATCAGATTGTAATCATTGGGCGACTCCACAAAAACATTAATAAGCGATTTAAAAATATCCTTTAAATAGCCTAGTGCTAACCCAATATAACCTAACCTAACCTATCTATGAAACACAATGATAACAGCATAAAGTCATTTCCAGTCATTTGATTTGTGCTCATACATAAATTTTAGACATACCTACGCCTATCATATTACAATTCAAACAAAGCCGTGAAACGCCCTGGGGTACAGAACCCACACATTAATATATTCCACACTACATAATACATCTATATACACCATCATGCTAGCTACTAATCGTTTGTACAAACAAAACGAAGCGTACATATTGTATAAGCAGTTTTATTTCACCTATTTAAAACATATCAGGCGATAAAACGATATTTTTAAAGAGTAAACTTCGCACAGAAATTTAAGTAATATTCCAGGGGGGTTAAACTAAGTTGAAAAGACTAGTTTATGGTTGGCTGTAGGAGCGCTACACATTGCCGTATGAAACACGTATGAATTTTGCGAAGGTGCATTTATAGACATTCCGTGTTGTAAACATCGATAAAATGTATAAAAAAAAAACGTTAAATCACGCCTGTAATCCCCGAACGCGTAGGCAGATAAAATTTATTAT
>DWME01001557.1:0-24223 GCA_018244795.1 Parelbella ahira ahira
GCACTCGACCCGGGATTTAAACCCAGGACCTCCCGATCAGCAGTCGCGCTTGCAACCACTCGACCAACGAGGCAGTCCATGGATCCAGTCCAGTGGATCCAGTGGAGTCCAGTCCGAGGATGAATCCGTTAAAACTTCTTTAAACATAGCCAGCAGCTTTCCATTAGTAAGTTAGCAGTAATACCGACTAATACCGTTAGTTAACACTATTTTCTCGCTGGAGCAGGAGGCCGTCAGGAGGAAGAGCGTGCAGGGGCGCGAAGCCCCTGAGATGGGTATGCGGTCCATTGTCGGCTCGGTCGTACATACACCGGGCCAACCGGGCCACAAATTCATCCAGGGGCTCCAATTTTAAGTCGCGCTCCAGCATGTCGTTCCTAACATAGCGGCCCGCTCCCACGATTGCTCGAAGGGTCAGACTGCTGTGCTTGGAGACGGCGGCGCTGCGACTCGACGACCAGCGCGTACCATGCCGGCGCCGCGTAGGTGAGCCGTGAGCGGATGTACATATGTCTTGTACACCCACGGTTTGATATGGGTCGGCAGCTTGGATGTCAGTACGCATCGCTCGTGCGGAGCGCGCTTGGCGGACCGAGTGTTCCACCAGTGCGCGCGTCCGTAGCGAGCGATCAGCGAACATGCGTGCACTACGTGTGTACATACACATATAGTCGAAGTTACTGTATTGAGCAACTTGAAATTGAGACTTAAAGATTATTGCTTTTGTTTAGAAAGGTAATTTTAATACTTTCCCTTTTATGATAAGTCCTTTATCAAGAGTCCATAAGTCAAAGTGGAAAGATGAGTTGTAAATGTACCTTTGAAAGGTTTTTCGTTCTCTTTTGTTGGAGTTTCGAGAGATCGCAGTTAATACCCGAAATATTTAAACTGTAATCGACATTTTGAACATGTTTGTACTTTGTTCATTTACAGAAACTCAAAGACGAAACTTTTTTATTACCTGCTAGTAATTATACATGACTTTTTATGAATTGGAATATAAATTAATTGTGTATGTATTTCATCCCTTATTTTACTCTTACACGGTTTTTTAAATAGGTGTCTGAAGCAGCCTGTATCCCTTATGAGATCTAAACTTATCATTATTCACTTTCAAATCACTACAATTGTTCTAACCTGAAAATATTACAGACAGACTGAGATATTAGCGCGCGTATGATGCGTATATATTTTGAAAGTACAAAAAAAACATTTTAAACAAAAATATTCAATGAAATGTCGATTATTTTCTCTTTTCAATATTCTGTTGCATGCTTTAACACCTCTACCACAGTATGCAAATCGAAGGAGCGCGGTTAAAGCTCACGGAAATCCTTGCATGTCCATATTCCAAGCATGACTTGTCAAACTCATTGAATTTGAATTTGGGTTTCAATGAAGTAACCCAAACTCCTCGTGAGTCAAGTACGATCGATACAGCCAGTTTCAGTGTTCGTGACTCATGTGACTTTTGACTTATTTATAGATGTTTGACGTTGACTACATTTGGTTTATTTCTAGTCTGTTAGTCCACTGGTTAGCCGTGAAAGTAACCGGTGAAACGTGGGAGTGCACTAAACCTCTACAGAGTCCTATAGGGATTACAGGCTTGATGTTAGGTCGTATGAAGAGAAAATAATTCTTTATATTATACAAATGAATAAAAAGTGCACATAAATCGTCAAGTTAATAACCCTCAGTTGCCTAAATTAGGCGAGAATATATACATATAACATTACGTAAGTACTCAGTAAATAGAAAGATCCAGAATTCGTGGAGCCAACAGTATCAGATAGCCCGAGGCAACGAATGAAGCACTACGCCTGGTGCCAGCGTCTGCGTCTACCGACGTAATATTAGTTACCGCAGTCAAGCTTATACTATTAGTCATGTAACCAAAACCTGCAACGACATAACAATATCAATTCCAAAAAGATTTGGATGGGAAATTAATGAAAAACGAGATCAATTTTACAATGTTTATATAAATATGTACCATCTTAACTCACGTGCGTCTTTCGAGATGGCCCTGCCCGAAAAACGCACGTTAGTTAAGCCTGTACATACTCGTAAACCAAGTGTATAAATGCTCACGAAACATTGAATAGTAAAAAAGCAAATTTAACTTATAATACTCTCTGGAATGCTTGTTATCGGCGTTTATTTTTATCTGGGCCTTGCGTTACAAGGTGTTTAAAGTCTTGCAAAGTGAGATTCGCCTTTCACAATTCAGTTGATGAAGATCCGCCCTCAGTATGATGGCAAACAAAGAATTTGGATCACATACCAAATATAGGGCACAGTGTTTAATTTTACATAGCGTTTTACACGTATGTGAATGAAATTGAAATCGTTAGTCCTATAACAATTAAAAAGAGATGAGGATAAAATCTCAAAAAAAATGTCATAGAAAATTTCGTCTGTTTCACACGGAAAGCTAATGAACCGTATTTGAAGAAGAGCAAAGTTTTTATCAAGCAATACATTTTATTGTATGCTTACACGTTTGAGTTTGACAATATTAGCAAAGCTTCAAAAAAGGTTAAGGTATTTTTATGCGTTAAAGTTTCCAGCCTTGCACAGCTGCACTTGAAGGTAGGGCGTATCTATATAACAACGTAAATCTATGCGTCGAGTTTCACAGTACTTGACTACAAATGAAATCCGTTCTATGTTTTATTAGGTTTGTCATTAAATCATCATTAATCTGTTTTATCATTAAAGTTTACAGCTTGTTCATCCATTTCCCCAACCCGCTAGTCATCGCCACATCCTTTACAGCGTAGGCAGACAGCTTGGAGTGTTAAGTATCTCTTTCTTTATAGACTTTTTTTTTACGGAGGGAAATCTTCAAAAGGTTCCAGCACCGTGGGAGTGATACCGGGTTGAGACTTTTACCGCACTAAAATCCCCTCGGTGGCCTTCCTCGGCACTAATAGGAGGGCTTCGGATCTCCAATGGAACGCACCGGTGTCCTCCTAGCGCAACGCCCCAACGGGTCCCACACCCGAGAGAAGCATAGTGCCTCTTCCAATGCCCTCCGATTCATTGAAGCAGCCATGTCCGGTGAGTGAGTGTCAACCGGTAGGTGACGCGTTTTCTGCACTTGAGCCATACTCGGACTTACCATGCTTCTTTCAAGTGCCTGTCTTCTTTTTCATCTGCCTCTTTATTAGACTAAATATTTAAAAACATTATCACTTTCTTCATACATTCTTAACTTCAATTTAATAATAAATAAATTACATTAACATTTAAAAACAAAATTTATTGTAAATGAAATGAAGTTTTATTATGAAAAACCTAATTACCTTGGGGTGGACAGGTCCGTACATGCGCAGCTGCAAGGATAATATGGCGTCTAATAACGAGATGTCGAGTGCGTTGGGTCAGGCTGGGCGCTCGCAAATGAAACTGTCTCGGGTTCTCGCACCGTCCTATAGTAGTACAATTACTATTGGTTCGAGCTGATTAGCTTTCGAGTTTCCAGTAAATTCGGATTCATGTGAACCAGTCTTATTTATATATCTATTGTTAAAGTGGCTTGCTATTAGAGATGCCTATGTGCGGGTGACAGCAGTGTACGGGAGTAGGCTGATGATGATGATGATTCTGATGATGATGTTGATAATGTTGTTGATGGTGATGATGAAGGTAGCGCATAGGGTAACTGAATTATATGACTGGACGATTGGATGAATGACGACTGAATTGAATGACTGGATGATTTAGCTTGTATACTAAAACTAATAGTTGTTAATAAACTAACATCTGTTTTTTATTGTAAATTCTTTTATGCGCACGGTTCTCGATACCCGAATGTACTTGCGCAATATGGACCTGAATTACTTAGTATTTGAAGAACCAATTCGAGAGACTTCGACGAATCTGATCCCCTCTCATATATGTTTATTATCCGGGGAAATTTTACACCAACCAATAGTCAGGTGTAATAACTCCCTTGAGATGACCGAATCATGTAAGATTAATTCTATGATAGCATCACATTAGCTAATATCCACTCCGAGAAATCATCGTTCGCCCATAGCACATAAACTCCATATGCCCCATGCATAGTCCTCTCGAGGGGATACTGCCAGTTATCTCCCTAAGCTCTCGCTGACATCAATATTGAACAAATTAGTTATTGAGAGAAATTCCATATATTACGGCTTTAACAGAATTCTATTGTTTTCTCTACTTTCATCAAAATCGTGTTTCATGCTTGTCTATTTTATAGATACATATTAACACCCGTGAATATGTACATACATTCCTCTGTACAGGCGTAAACACAATTTTCTACGCAGAAATTAGAAATATAATTACGTTAGTAATCGTCTTTATTCCATATATAGCAAAATACGTGGTAACAATTATAATTAATTTTAACATTTTTTTAATTATTAAAGTACAGAATAAAAAAATAAATTTAATACCGCATTGGAAAACGTGCCAATTAATATGAAACTGTATCGATTAAGTTACGAAAGAGAATCACTAAGTCCTTTAATGCCGTACTAGGAATGAAGAACAACGTGTGGAATGTTCAGTCGAGTACCGACAGTAGCCCTCCATCCGCAGAGCCGGGCATCGGCGCCAACCCCGGCAGACGGCAATGCGGTCTGCGCGCCTTTTTCATTCACCACAGTGCAATCGAGACCAATTTCCCTCAACAGCACCGACTTCACTGAATTGGACGGCTCTTCAGTTCTTGTTGCTGTTTGGAAAGGAGCGAAGTAATTATGTTTCGAATTAAGGAAACATGTACTTTATTAAACCCACTCTAAAGCCTCCAATAATTGTTGCTATATTACTAATAGTATTAGCTTGGTATTACCAGGGATTGAACAGCTAATAAATCTACGTAATTTTCTGGTTAATTTTAGATAATATTAACTTAGGCAATAACTTTAAACTTATAGTTAAATAGTATAAGTTACATCTTAATATTGACTAACATATTTTACATCCATATGGAACAAACATACGTGCTCGTCACCCAAATATTTGTCTTAAGTGGGCATCGACCCACAACTGTTATCTAAATAAACATTATTATATGTCTCACCCGTCGTTAGAATATGACGTCATATTATGCTAAGGTACTGAAGTACGACTAGGTAATATACGATTTTATAAAGTATCTGTGGCTACCAAATCGACGGACGGAACTTCTGACTTCGATAACATAACTTTAGTTAAAAATTCGCTATTACATATTCTTCAAAATACTTCAAAAAACTTCTTCAAAATACAAAGCGACCATGATATCCAAGTGCTATGTTTAAGTAATATGCGTGCTCGTACCATTAATAGTACCTACTGTAAGGCTTTAGTGAAACTTTAGAGTACTACGACGAGTACTTAATAACTAACACTGATAGGTATTAGTTATTGACTGAGCGCGCAACATAACATACAATCTATCTATATGACTTAAACTTCTCGTCCAAACTCGAGTGTAGCCTTCTGTTTTGTTTCATACGAACGCCAGAGCCCGGGCCAATGCAAGTTTGGTCGAAGTACTAACTATTGTTTAGTACAGACTCACATTTCAACTTACCTGTTACAATATCAAGTTCTCCGACTATCTTGCTGAAAGTTCGTATTTATAATCCTTTGTAAATACACCGTCGTTCAATTCGATGATCAATATTGCTTAATATTGGATTACAGATACGGTCGGCTAACGAGCGCCTTACCTTTACGAAACGTACATTTTAATTGGTTCATAAAAAATGTACACTGAGTAGCCTATATTTACTATAACTATAAAAACGTAACTTCACGTCTTTAATCTGCGAAGAGGTAGGCAGAGGACTGTAGTAAACTCCATGGTTTTGCGTCCCACAATGGAAAGTTAGTGAGCCTATTGCAACATCATCATCATTATGTCAGCCTTTTCCCTTCCACTGCTGGACATAGGCCTTTCCCAAGGAGTGCCATAACACTCCTTTGTCTGATTTGTCCTCGATAGCCATTTTTCGTGAAATCGGTAGCCATTTTTGCCACGTCCTGGGATGTTTACTGCCTCGTTGGTTGCAAGCGCGACTACCGAACGTGACGTCCTGGGTTTGATTCCCGGGTCGGGTACTGTTGGATTTTTCTACCTTGAAATTTCTAGTAATGGTTGGGTTTCTGGATCTATGCTCCTTCCATGGCGATAGGCTCACCTTCTAATCCGTGATGGGATGAAAACTTAATTGAACTACACTCGCAACTCACCTCTTCGAGGATTGCGTAATGTTACGTCCTCGAAAATATTCGTGGTGGGTAGCAGAAGGTTCTTTTGAGGCAAGTCAAAGCGCACGAAGCTAATAATTAGAAGGTGTTAATGTCACGTGCGCAGGAACCCACCGTGCACGTACAGCGCACCTGCTCGTTGTGTTACAAATCATTGTAAGACTGCCCGCTTGGATCTTAGCGAAGCGTTTTGTACTCATTAGCTGTCAATGTCTAAGTCATTTATTCAAGCCGCAACTGGGCCGTTAGCATAAGGGTTAATAAACCTGAGTTGGGGTCGACTACCACCCAGAACACAAGTAACGATCTTTTGCACGTATTTCAATATTATTGCTATGTTAATGGAAAATTTATTTCATTACTGTTAGTATAACAAAACACGGAGTTGAATTTTTTTAGTAGGAAAATGATTCGTCGTTTTACTGGTTTAGGATTTATAATAATCTTAAATTATTATAGTAATATTGTGTACATTTTAAGCAAATTATCCATGAGAATCCCAGTGACGACTGTTTAGGGAGAGTCAATTTAGGGTAGGCATGATTGACTCTTTTCCTAGTATAGGTACCAGATCCTGTTTTAGTATATGAGCAGGTTAACAAAATTTTCATTTCCTTGATATATGAAAATCCGTAAGACACAATTTTGGGACAATTTTTGGACTAAATTATATTTGATATAAAAGGTTACAGAGCATCATAATGCAAAATAACGTTAGGTAAGATATTTTGGATCAAATGTATATTAAAAATCCGCTATCGCTCAACGAATGGAAACATAATCTTATTAGCTAGATTCTTCCGCGCTGCAGAGTGTTGATGTTCTAAGACTAAGTATTCGAACTAATGATCTATAGAAGTATCCTCAACTCGTTTACAACAAAACTAACGACTCAGTATTACTTAAGGTTAATAATTTCTGTACTTGATGTATAGATATATTTGTGTATGGAGAGAGTGATCAATATATGTAGAAGCTTGTCGGATCTTTGTATAATATCTGATACTATGTTCTTTCTGCCTATTCCGTAAAAAACCTAGCGAAATATTAAGGTAGGTTAAATAGGTACGAGTAAGGATTGTATTTACGAATATATAATTGGAATAAACGTAACTGGTGAAAGATGGGAGTGTGCCACACTCCTCTGCCTGCCTCTTCGGGGATTATGAATGTGAAGTTACGTAGAGTGTATCTGCAAAGCCTGTTGTATACTGTTAATAAATCTGCTATCTCCACGCCTTCGAGTTCGGTATAACAAAGTTTTGTATAGAGTAAGGCAGTTCAAAGAGCCCATTCATTCCAGTATCGTGGCCCTCGTGTTGTCACCGGGTCTAATTGGCTTTGAGCTATCTCGGAAAGATGACTAGGCGTGATACTGTGATGTTCCACAGCTGTCGACATGGATGACAGATTATCAAATGTGCGTACAATAAACCCATTATGAAATATCGGGTGGGTTCTTTAAGAAACAAAAATATGAATGGGGTATTTTAATTGATAAACAAATGTGTGAGAAGCAGGTGATATTATTTTTAAAGACAATGTTTGTTTCTTTCGCGTTAAAATCAGTAACGATTATGTGAAATATGAAAAATGAACATAAAAACTCGTCCATGAATTCACCAATAAATACTAAATGGTATGATTGCAAATTTAAATTATGTTGAAATAAAATCCCGAAACAATCGCTGCACGAGGAACACGAACGAGCCGAGACGTAATTCGTTAATCGTGACGACGTGGAAAACCGCCCGCACTTAAAGCTTCATTGACATCAACTACATAGGCCCATTCACACCGCTCAAAATATTGACGACCCTATTCATGCGCTGAAAAGCGTTTGAAAGAAAAAGGAGCCCGATTTTTCCTTCCTCCTTCAATGTGACGCATAGGAGGTTTCGAATAACCCTTTGCGCTCGCACTGAATAAGTGTTTTCGTTGGCGAGACATACTCGAAATATCAGAACTTTGTCCATCAAAGTTCTTTGATGCAGCTCTCTGATGATACGTCGCGCTTCAAAGGCGTCTTTGTCTAGCGCTCGGTTGATAGATTTCTACAGATACAGCAGAGATAAGGGGCTATTGATTTCATGTGTTCTGTGATTCGAAAGAGTGCTCATATGTCGAGAACTTTCTGTATCGAGATCAAACAGCTTGCATGCCCTCGAAGTATCAGATACGAAACGTACTGATTTGAAACAGTCCTATTCTTATAGGATAGAGTTTACATCTCTATTTACTTTTGGTATTTACTTTTTTGTTCATCATCTGTTAAGTACAGTTATATGAAAATATTATGAAATAAAAATTTCAACAGTATAAATTTTGGAGCAGACATAAAAATATTACACCAAAAAGAATAGTGCCAGAGCGTGAGTTTTGAAAAGTGGGTAATAAAAATTATTTACACATTTCCTCGCGCGTCCCCTCGGACGGATTAAGTCGTCACGTAGTCCCCATATTTCTCCGTCACAGCGCTCCGTGACGGCCGGAGACAAAACGTGGAGAATGTTCCAAATGAAATTTATGGTCTTGCACTCAGTTTGTGGTTACAAACGGTGACTCTTCCAGAACTGTTTCTGGAAGTTCCCATTTTTATAGTGTTTAGAAAATGACAATGACACTGCTCACCACTTATTCCACTTACTCCATGGTGGGGACGTAAATGTAACCGGTGAAGCGTGAGAGTGTACTACGCACCTCTGCATACCTCTTGGGACGTTACAGGCGCGACGCTCTATTTTTTTATACTAGTTTATTTAACTATTAAATGTTTCGTCAGGCCATCCCGAAAAACGCACGTGAGTTAAGCCGGTACATATACATATAATCATGGTTTATTTAAGTTTCTATAACAAGGCTACAATTTAAGTTTAGTCACAAACGTCCTTGGTTGCTCGGTTGGTTGCTTAATATTAAGTGGCTTCTGGCCCATTTGCAGTTTCTATAAAACATGCGGTAGGAAGCAGAGTCGAGGCAGCGAGCCACGAGCGCGTGTTCCGGCCGTTACATCGATTGCGCTGATTGTGGCCACTGAAAAGTGTTAACCGGAAGGCAGGATGAAGCGCCTTCTCTACGTGTTAAGATAGCCGACGGTACCTGAACACACACGGGGTCGGTTCCAAGGTATTTTTCATTTGTAGACATTAGAATCGAGACGTATTTTTTAATGGAGAAAACACCACATAGCTTTATTTAAATTTCGTTCATATGGTTACGAAGTGTTGCTGTCTGTCGTTGACTCATTGGTGCGTAAATATATACACATGCAATTTAAAGTACATGACCTTTTAATATACATATATTGATATCCCGCCGCCCTCCACTCTTGTCTGACAATCCACACTTAAGCACTGTGGCAGACTATGGCCTTAACTCTTTTATTCTGAGAGGAGACTCGTGTCCCAGCAGTGGAATGATAAAAGGGTTGAAAAAAATTAAGTATTTCGCCTAGAACAATAGATAATACGCGTACAATAAACGGAAAATAATATGTAATACTATCCACGTGTCCACGTATACATGTATGTATAATTTCTAATATCTCCGTCCATCAAGATTTCATTATAAAATAATCTCACCTCGAACCATAAACCGAAATTGGTCACCGAACACGTCAGCTCTAGCAACTTTTATGGGATGAAGGTTATTGCAGTGAAATGGAGGAATTAGTTTTACGCAGTGGTCTCACTTAAAGCGAATAAGTGATGAGCGACGAACTATCCTGTTGTTAAGTAAATATCTTCATATATCATGGTGGTATGTTTTCAGGAAGTAGTTTTAATGATCGGTTCTTGGTTTCGATTCATAGAATACTACGACATTCCCTTTCTATTTAGGTCAAAATAATGTTCTCTTTGTATTATAGATGTGGCGAAATTCCTTGCAAGTTTTGTGACGGTAATAATGTTATTGATTATATATAAATACCAAATAATCGACACAAAACTATTCTAAAATACATCAACAATAAGTGTGGCAGTATTTCGCCAATAGAACCTTAGAAGGCATGTAAGTAGATATTGCATATCTTGATCAAATAACTGATCCCTTATAAGAAAATGTAATATGATCGATCAAACATTTTGCTTGATACTGAAAACTTCGTCTAAATTTATATCTAACATGTCTCCTTAAGACGTGATAAGCAGCGCTATCGTACGAAATATCTTCGTTATGCTTTTTGTTTCTATTCTCTGTGTACACATTTGATAAATAAAATAGTAAAACACAAATATGGATTATATTACCCTTCAATTCAGTCATTAAAGACCAATGTTTTATTTTCTTTAATATGCTCTTTGTTTCTATTGGTATTCTCTATGTGTACAAAATTGCTAAATAAATAAAATTGCAATTAGGGACTATATTAATGTATACTGCGCTATCTCTTTTGACGATTTGCATTTGTTCGCGTAATCGTTACAGATAACGCGAACACCTTATCCTCACAGGTTTATACACGTGGAACATAATAACACGGTGGTGCTATATGGGTTATGCAAATACAGGTGAGCGGTTTGATTACGATCGATGTAAATGGTATGCGGAATGTGAAGTTAACAGAAACGTCGCTCTATCTTGCTGTATCTTAATGTCCGAGTTGTCTTGTTGCGTTTGTATCGGCGGTTTATATCCAGTATGTAACAGGAGCTGACATAACATGTCGCTCATTTGTAATAAACTGTAAGGTTATTTTTTTATGTAGAAATAGTCTCGCGTTCGGCTGAGATCCCGCGTGATGGTAAGCGAGATGCAGCCTAGGATGTAGCACACTCGCTTAGAAAGTACCTATTCAATATCTTTTTGAATAGTTCCGGGTTGTATCGTAAAAAAAGTAACATCGCATCATCATCATCATGCGAGTGTGCTATGTACACCCCTCTACCTATCCCTTCAGGGATTACTGGCGTGATGTTGTGTTTTTGTTTTTAATACGTCAAAAACCGTATTTATTAGAAAACTTCTTTGAAAGTTCGAAATCATAATTATTCTGTGACGCTTATATAATAGTGTAAGTCATACAAAAGCCATGAGTCATATAATTTTAAAATAGTCATAGAATAATAATGATTTTAAACTTTCAAAGAAGTTTTTGACATGTTATAGTCTTCTCGCAAATGAGCGATATGTTCTTTTATAAAGGTATAAACTTATTTAGGAAAAAGATGACTAATCGATGGATAAATAGTTGAAAATAGAAGTTAATCGGAGTAGAAACTTGAAGACCCTCTGGAGCGTACTTTAGCGTACTTGAATTGATTAAACTTAACCTTTTCAAGATCAAAGTGCGTGTACTGTTTAAGAACTTTCTTTGTCTTAGCGTCTAAGTTTTTAAGCGAAAATCTCTCTGTATGGAAAAGTTACAAATTCTGACAGTTTATATGAAAAATGTGACATTCAGCAACGCAGTGATTTAATCAAGAAAGTCTCTATTGAGACATTTGGTTCAAAACAGAGCGTTACAGTAGGTATTTGGCGCCAATCAAATATGCCCTCAACTCTAATATCGTAGACATACTGAATGACCAAAGCCTATAAAGAGAAGAAAGAGATTTTTCCAACAAATTCGGCTTTACACTTGTAAAGGCTAGTAGAATTATTATTGGACTTGGTTTCCATTTCTACTTTTATCTAACACATTATTTTTTAAGACATCTATACATTGCTAGATTATTTAACATTAGGGTGAACTTCCAGCTTCCGATTTACAGAACGCTAGTATGTACTTAGGATTCTTCAAAAAATGGCATTAAGTATGGTATTGTTCAACACTTTTCGTACAATTTTTTATCTGCATTTTTGTGACGCTTCTATTGAAAAATGTTTGAGATATCTTAATTTTCATCAATTTGGAATAGGTATGGATTAGTGATCAAATTACTTCATGGAAGAGATCAAGTCCCCCGAATACCATTTCACAGTATTTCGTTTTTATGGTTTGTTTGGTTTAACCGGAAACCGTAACAAGCGTCCAGATGTTTCGTACATTGAAAGTGAACGTTTTCTCAGAGCTACAAACGTTTCCGAAATATAACCATAGGTAACATTGGTATTCAGAAAAAACATAAAAGGCTTTTCGTAGACGAGGTACACGTGAGGGAATCGAAGGTTGTTTGTTTTTGAGGCTAATAGATTTCCCAGAGCCATCGTTGTCACCTTTTACTTACATATTCGATACGAACATATCGGCCTCTTACTTTCATACTGCTGTGTGAAACAAAGTGTTCGTTCAAATAGATTACACAGAAAATTTAACAACACGCAAATTCTTATATATAATATACTCGTAATTGTGGTGTTTGTTTAGAAAGTCTATATTTTATTATATAAACATGTTGGAATATAAGCGTGTTCATCTCACAATGGACTTGGGCGTTTCGTCGGAGCTGGCAGCGTTCCAGAACCCGGTACTCAGGATTAATCTGGTTAGATAGGAAAATATAGCTTTAAAAAATGCTAAATCGCCTTCACGGATAAACAGTACACATTTACCGGCGCAATTTTAACTATAATCAACGAAAAATCAATTTTGGAAAATTACTAATGCTTGGTGATACCAATGAACGCTTTTGGGAATTGATTTCCCATTCTTATCCCATGATGGATCCGATGCGACGGCGACCATCCGCGGCCTAATCTGCTGTCGCTTCCAATAAGAATTCACAAACAAGAAACTCAATCTTTGGGCAGGTGTCGGACGACAAAAATCCCAGAATATCCCTTGAGGCTGTCCTCTGCGTGTCAGCAATCCGTATTCATTCAAATTATAAGAAACCGCGATTTTTTTTTAGATCCATACCTTTTTCACTGTTCAAATAAATTATTGTGCGAATAAACATAAACAAAAGCGGTCGGTTAAATAAAAATCTGAAAACTTAAATTATTGCGTACAAAATTTTAATTTTTAAACTTGTTACGAAGATTTCAAGTAATTGATTTGTTCTTTTGAGTTGTGTTGTATTTCAATTGTTGACATTGTAAGGAGATAAAGCTAATCTAGTATTTATACAGAATTCTAAATGATAAGATTCTGGCTTCATGTTATTTTTGAAACGGCTTTATATTTTACTGACGAATTACTAAAGAATTTAAGACATGTGCATTTTACCACTTTTTAATCGTGAAGACTGAGATAATCGATTCAACGTCATGCCCCTCAGAGGAGTTTATGTTTTAGACACGTTATAACCACGATACTGTCTTGGACAAGCCGTACTAAACACACATTCAATAACCAGGCATTTCACCATAACTCTTCCGAATAGCAACACATCTATCGGTGACTTTAGATTATTTATCTGGAGTTTCTGTGTTATTTTATTAGTTCCTAACGGAACAAAATCTACAATAGAACACACAAATATTTTCCATTTGATTTCCAAAATTCTCATAAAATAGACATTTAGAACAATTTTATGGCGCCAATAAATTCTAGGAGTTGTCCTAATGATGACTCGCTTCAGATTTGTCACTTGCCCCAAGCGCGCTCCGCTGACAAATTGAATCTTTCCTCGCTCGAGGCAAGACAAAAGGTCGATTCGCATTTTATTTGCCATCTGATTCCTCAGCTCGGGGCCGCCCTTCATTTTCAGCGCCAGTAATGGGATTTCAATTACTTGTGTTACATTACATTTCTGATATTAAATCTGGACCTGTTTGTAACATTAGTTTTCGATTTTATGTGTTTCCTACGACTTTTTATTGTTTTGTGTATCGGATAATATTTTATTTTGTGGTATTATTACATTCGTAATAGTAGTCGAAATGGTTTTATTAAAATGGATATCAAATGACTTCCACAATATTATTTACAGTATTGTTATATTTTTGTCCTTATCTTTGTGTCTTTTTCGAACAATTTGTTTAGTACCTATATTTTTGTTTGTACGAGTAAAGTTAAACCTGATTTTTATATTTTCTTGTCTGTCCTGCAGCGAGCACTGATGGAGGTGAATTTCATATTAAGTTCAAACCCGTAAGCCATGTACTTGTAGTTCAAAAAACCAACGTAATGACGTGAATATGACCGGTTTAAGACTTTGTAGGCTTTATTTTGTTATTGATCAAATCATAAAAATCTTCTGAAGCCCGGTGAACTTTACGAATAATTTTATCTGAATAAGCTCGTCTTACTAGAATTCCATAACCGATTGACAAAGACAGAACCCTTATAATTTTGTTCCCTGCGTCCGTGTACCAGAATCATTTTACTCAAAGAGTATAGGCACTACACGGCAGATTTTTTCTGGGTGAGTGGTTTTACTATTACTATCTATAATTTTCTAAAATTACGAAAAATCATATTACAAACGGTTTTCTGTAAGATTATTTGAGGGATGGAAAAAGAACCGTACCGTATAAAAAGTAGAAATGCGCTCAATATATGTTTAAATATAAAAAAAATTCTGAAATTCCTTTATTTATTTAGTTTTAGTTATAACATAAAATTCCTTTTATTTAAGTCCTAACGAGTTCTCTCTATACCTAAAACTATCAACCGGACCACTATAATGATAGGCAACCATTACTTGACAGTTGATGTACTTGACAGTAGACTGCTTCTTTGGTAATTCGTTGATGGTAATTGCGACTGACGATAGGAGGGTCCTCGGTTCAAATCCCGGGTCGGGTACTATTGGAATTTTCTAATTTATAATTTCTAGTAGTGACTCGAAGTCTGGATCTATGCCCGGTGTATGACAGTAGACTTTGGGAGTATACTACACTCGTCTGCCTACCCCTTTTAACGTTTTTGGTGTATATTGTAAGATGTAATACTCAGTTTGTTTGTAAAATGGAACTTATTGACAATGGAAAAATATGTACAATTCAGATTTCGACACAATTGCAAGCGAAACGTTTATAAAAATAACATCATTCAGAAAATTCCACCCACTTTCAACACTTTTCAAATACTCACTCCTTATCCGCGAGTTAAATTCCCCGTTGTATAAACAAGTTAAAGAAAACCGAACTAAAGTTTTCAAGCTCAAGGGCAAAAGTAAAATCATTTTCCAAGTTTATTCCCGGCAGACATTTTACAAATCTGGAAGTATTGTAAAAGTGTATTTTAAAATGTATACTACAGTTGAAGAAATATATGTAATGTATGAGTCCTAAAGATACGATAGAAGTCGAAATAAGGAAGTTAAGGGGTATGGCAAGAATCATATGCCAGTAAGAGTGAGTTTAAGCCTATTTGTAGCATGAGGTAAGGTACAAAAGCTTATACAATTTATATGCGGAAACAAAACCACTGAGAAAACCACTGGGAAAATAAAGGCAGCTATGTCCGTTGCAACGCATCGCTTCTAAAACTGTTGTGATGTCTGATGGTTCTGATGAGGTATATGAGACTTTACATTGTACTCGTAGCATAATATTGAATAGACTGCCTCGTTAGTCGAGTGGTTGCATGCACGACTGCCGATGGGGAGGTCAAGGGTTCAAATCCCGGGTCGGGTGCTATTGGAATTTCTAATTTAGAATCTCTAGTAGTGACTCGGAGTCTGGACTGTGCCTTGTGTGCGGCCATAGGCTCACTACGTATTCCATGGGACGTAAACGTAACTGGTGAAACGTGAGAGTTTACTACACCTCTGCCTACTCCTTCGGGGATTACAGGCGTGATGTTACGTTTGAAGTAGTTTACATAACTGCTTGCTATTTCCATAGCAATTTCACATCTTCAACACATTAATAATAAAAGTTATAAATGTTACGATAATCCATTTATAACAGATATTGTAGTTCAGTGTTTTCAGTAGGAGTTTTAGAACCAAATATGGTTTTTACTCGACAGGATACTATCATATTAGTTCTATAGCGATAAAATGTTAAAGTCAGTAAATTAAATTTAACGAAACCTAATCTAAAGCGCACAAAAAGAAAAGGCGCAGATAAAGTCCATCTCTTTAAACGTATGACGGAACCCATTATCCGAGTCCATTACGAGCGTTAGAGAAGTTTCTGGAAGCAACTAGAAAAACTTAGTTGAACTCCGTCCAACTGTATGACTACTGATAACAGAGACGCTCTTGAGTAATGGCGAAAACTTCTATGCTCGAGATTTAAGAAGAAATATTAGGTAAGAACACTTATATTTTATGAAAGTTGTTGTCATTACAAGTCTGAATTTGTCCACTACTGTGGATATTTCTTCAGTTTTAAGCGGCCCAGTTTCTCGGAAAGGAGAAGGATAGAAAATTCTCATAGCTATTGTCATGGAAAATTTCTTAGAATCTATTTGTACATTCATTTGTACAAAATATACGAAGTACAACTTTACACGAAAAAACAGCAAGAAGAAAGTTATTTTTATGGATTTTACCTACTAATATTGCTTATATCCGTGAAAACCACAATAATCAGCTTACAAATTTTCATTACCTATTTCAAAAAAAGATTCTGCTAGCTTAGTCAGGCTACTTCTAGAAGACGTTTTAACATAACCAATTCACCAGATTTAATATAAAAACCTATCAAGAATACACCGCCCCGCTTATAACATTAGTATGGATAACACGCGCAGCAATAGAACTTTCGAGAGACACCTGGAAAAGTTAGGTGACTCCCGTCCCGAACTATATGTTGACTGATAATAGCAATGCTCTTGAGAAATTGCAGGAGTTTGCTATAACAGTATAAAGCAGTCGGGAGACGTATTAAATTTAAAAAGAAAACAGCTTTTTAGATCCACTATGCACAAAGCTATACATGATGCAACAGATAAATTCCAGATGGTTCTAGAATAACTTATATCTACACTACGAAGTTTTTTAATTAAAATGAACGTAATTGATCAGTTTTAACTTGACCATGACCCATACAGCAAATTAATTAAAGTATTATTAGTAGATGATCATCATCATCATCAGCCTACTCCCGTCCACTGCTGGACATAGGCCTCTCCAATGGCACGCCATTGAGCTCGATCTACAGCTCTTCGCATCCAGCCACTGCCAGCCACTTTGCGTATATCGTCACTCCAACTAGCTGGAGGGCGGCCTACGCTGCATTTGCCAAGGCCCAGTTTGTAGGGGATAGTACATGAATTTTTCTAAATTTCTTATAAAACTTATAAAAATGGTTTCTCTTGGTTTTCATAATTTTTGAAAGCATACATCTATTATATAGTATAACGACTTTTTTTGTATGTTGCACTTAATTGAATCTGAAGTATCACACGTACATTTTTCCCATATGGTAGAATTATATCTGCTGAGTGAGCAGTCAAATCCGCTAACCAACCAACAGAAACCAACGTGCTAGTCAAATTTCCAACTATCTAATCAATAATTACTCTACTTCGCTATACATGATAATATGACTGGAATTATAATAGTCATTGAGTGTAATGGTGATATTCCTGATATTCTGATATCATAACTGTTTTTACTTTAAATATAGGTATCCGAGTTGTCAGATTTAGCATAACATAATGACAAAATGCTACTCAAAATGGTAACTAATAATGGCATGCGAGGCTTTGGAGGAGTAAATTCATAGTTGAATATTACATTGCTTGAATTTTAGCAGATTTAAAATTCATGCATTAAAATGTACATTTTTAGTTTCACTGGAATTTTATCTAGCTATAACATCTTCTTACCAACAGCTAGTACAAAGTTGCCCCATTGTATAATCCATTGTTTCAGACAATTTATTTCGGTTAATGCCTGGAACACAAAATAAAAAGATATAGACTTACAGATTGCCTACATCTTCCTCTCGATTGCATCAGCCATATCCGAAGAAACGTTAAGTGACCAGGTGTGGAGCCGGTACGATTACAGGACCGTACGTAACGCCTATAGGAGATACCGTGATGAGTTTATGATGCATGTAAAATTTTCCTTTTCTTAGTCCTAATGAAGTTGCACGCACATTTATACCTGTTTCATCTTTTACGAAACCCTGATAACAGGGAATGGAATCATATTCCACTCCGTGGAAACCGACTGGCGCATTTGGACGTTGTACCTTTTCTATGTAGGAGTACTAAAGTAGATAATATGTATAGTAGCCAATGAACAAAATAATAACATGTGTTCATTTTCTAAATATACATATTATAGTTTATCGTGTAGCTCTCATAGTTCAGTGACAAAAGAGATGACATGAAAATCTCCCTCAAGGAATGTTTCATAAGGCAAAATAACGTGATAATACTGAGCATTACAACGTAGGAGATCACGTAGTATCACGGGCAACTCGCTCCTAACTCATAACATGCAAATTCAAGTGCTTTAAGTAAAAAAAATGCTCATCTTAATGAAATATTCAGTAGGCGGGCGCGTTATATCAAAACTTCGGGACAAAGCTTCTGAACGGACGTGTGAGGTGCAATCTTTTTTTGGACGGCGAGACCATTAATTTGGAGCTCTTTTAGGGCGATTTCATTAATATGGTCGCCGAAGTTCCTGGAGGGCTCTGGAGGGTTTATTAAGGATTACCTTCCGAAGATTTTTTCGCAACAATTTTTTAATGAAGTCGTCGTTTCAACTTGATTTGGTAACGAATCAAGACGACCGTGGTTATAAGTGGTTGTAGGCAGAACATAATGGTCATCATCAGTCAGTCTCAATCCACAGCAATATAAAATATCCCTTAACGAACGCCTTCGCATCGAGTCGTCAGCTACTCGTATCCAGATACTACCAGTAGTCTTTCGTAGATTGTCAACTCATGGCTGGAGCTGGAGTGCATCCTAAGTGTGGCTTACCTTACATACCTTACTACATTTACGTTGCTTGTCTCGTTTGCCCAGTTTGATAGTGTTTAGAACGCAGGCTAATTTGTAAGACGTTAATGCAATATGATCACATTGTACTCGCGGTTTCTCTTTGTTCGGTTACCCACATACTGTGCAAATAACATCGCCGACCCGACGTTTTATATCTAAAAATACTTATACTATTATTCTTAGTCCTTAGCAACGATCCATCTCAAAACCTGAAGCGGACCAAAACCAAACCAACAGTATGTATTGACCCTACTCATGAATCACACTTACAGACTCATGTATCACTAATCAAACATGTTTTCCAAGTTCACACTCAATAGTTAACAGATGGTGCCCCTGGGATCGTTAGGGACTCGTACGGTGGCTTAATAGGTTGGACGTTTCCTGAGGTTCGATATTAGTAAAGATTAGGTATTTACAAAGGTAGGATTAAGATGCGGATATAATTATACGGATGTGATGGATATATGGGTATTTATCCTGTTTTTATGATATAAAATAAATATGTTGTGGGCATGTTATTATCATGAACATCATCATTTGTCATTCCACTGCTAAATATTGATCGTAGTTGGCTACTTAGCTCAAATGTATCTATATTAGTTTATGTAACATTTGAGGAGCCTATCACAGCAATATAATATGTAGTCATATATCACATGCATGTAAGTAATAAGTAATATTACACTTAAAAAGCAAGGTTATTCACAAAAATATTGCACTTGTTAAAAAAATTGTACTTATCAATAATAGGTGAGCAAGCCACAGACAAAATTAATACTGGACTGGCTTTGTTCTCCTGAAAATAAACTGGGTCAAGACACGAGTACGACTATCTGCGTCGGATAATGTGCAATCACAATTACGCGGACCTTATAAATTCCTCCGTCCACGAAGTAACGGGTCGTTTTCGGTTGGAATTAAATTAAGCAATTAGCTGATTAGTCCCGCTGTGTCCGATTGTCCATTTGGCAAATTATGTTATTATAAAACGTTATTTAACACTCATCGACCGGGCCATCTGGCGCTTAATTCTTTGATAACTGCTAATGTGCGCTTGCTTTTTGCTAGCTCTTTAGTAATAACGACAGTTGTTCTTCATTCGTTGATTGCTTCGTTGGTCGAATTCTACTGGTGGGAAGGCCCTGGGTTCGATCCCAAGGTCGAGAGCTGTTGGATTTTTCTGTCTTGAAATTATGAATAAGCTTATCACCTATCCTATGGTGGGATGTAAACGTTACTAGTGAAACTTGGGAGTGTACCACACTCCTCTTCAAGGATTGTAGGCGTAATGTTGTTTTCTATTCATTTTAATAGATATTGAAGGATGCTTATAAGTCTAGAACCCATAAATGTAGAGTATCACCATAATTTGACTGGCCGGATTATCCAATCCAAGACAAATATTTGTATGATGAGTAAATTATATACAATATTCGTTTCAGGTTTGGGTTTAGGAGTCCAGTTTACCCGTGTTAATGTTATTTATATAGTTTACTGGTTAAAAACCATCTGGTTACCATAAGGTAGTATCTGCTTCGGGATCAAATAGTTTTGTCAGATGTGCCGAAATAAAAAGGACCTTGTCTATGAAGCGTGCCTCTTTAAGTAGGAACACGAGTATAAAACGTATAAGTTTGCCATTTAAGGCGCGAGTTCACGGACCTCATACCCCTGTGGCCACGCCTTGCCCTAAGGCTATTTGATCCTGTACAATGCAACGTTTGTGCTACAGTAAGGAAAATGCCAATGAACAGCTCTCCAATAGTATACTATGATTATTGATAACAGCTGCTGGATACGTAATACAGAGGACATCCACCAAAATATAAATACGGAGATTAAAGTTAACAATCAAAGGTCGCGATCGTGTCTGTGTCGTGTCGTGGGTGCTGAATCATTCGGATTACCTAATTACGGTAGGGGGTCTAAATCGCAAATTTATGGGGGTAGGATAACATTGTTCTGCCTTTCCATTGCGGTCGGAACGCTTTTGGGAATGCTAAAATCCAAATCTCGCTGCGAAATCGCATTATAATCATTATGTGGGTGGTCTAATTGGTTTGTGTGAAATATTAAACAAAGGATAATTTATAAACATTCCTTTTTGAACAAAAGTATCACATGTGAATTTTTAAGAGATTGTTGCCGGCGCACAGAATATTAAACTCCATTCTCTTTTTGTGGTAAATTAGAATTCTCTTGATCAAATTAACACTAGAAAACTATGTAAAGATACATATATTCTACTATTAACATTTTGGACAACGTATCCCTTTTAAGGACATTTAGGAAAGTGAACAGGAACCATCCAATGACACAGTGAAAATTATTGTAATGCCACATATCTCAAATATGGCTGTTATACTCCAAAACATAAAATAAAGTTTAAAAAAATAGCGACTCCTTTCAGAAAAACAAGTAATTCTCCAAGAAGTCAAGATAAAGGAAATGGATAGTTCAGCAACAAAGTGCACTGAAATGGATCGCTATTAAGAAACGTCACTCAACTCGAGTGGCTATTGATTTATCTTTTTTTTATTTAACCTTCTTTTTAGAACCAATACGTCGTTTATAAATTTGATAGCCGCAGATGCTAACATCTAATATCAGGGTAATATAACGAAAATGGTAATGATTAAAACCAATGTTTTTAATTCATTTAAACAAAAAAAATTCGCGAATTGTGGGTAGTTTGCAAATTAAATAAATGTGGGAGAAACTTGATTTTCCTAACAGTAAAGCAATGAATACAGCGTCTGTTCTGTTTCACTGAAGAGAGCAACAGCAATAAAGAAAAGACATTTTTAAATTTATCTTTTCTTTCATGTAACTTACTCATCTCTTAAAAATGGCAGCTGCCGATACTCCATAACAACAATTTTCGCTTAATATAGCAGAAAAATAACGATTAAGACGAAATAATTTAAAAAACAGTAGGTAACAACTACATTAATTGTGGGTAATCATTAGTCAAGTGAGTACCTATAGATGGATCTTCATTGAGAAATGAATAAAGATATACAAAAACTGACACTAGTTCCAACTCTTACACTAACGAAAACGATTCCAATAAAGATAGCAGTAAAACATTTATTAAGGAATCTGTTAAGGGTAGAAAATGTATTACATTATTTGTAAAAGAATAAATAAGTATCCAGCCGGTACGAGCTAATTTAAGATAGGTGGCTGTTGTAAATTTAACTGTCGTTAGCAAAAAGAGCGAGCACAAAGGATCGCGATACCGGCCTCGAATTAATTCACCTACCCGCATTTCGTTCTGATTCAACATAGACGCAGCGTACCACGTGTTTTTGTATCGCGTTACGATGCGGATGATAAGAATGGTTATAAATTAAATGGTTTTCTTATTGCTTATCCTCGTTTTCGAATAATCTACAATATGTACCTACTTATATGGTCTTTACAAAGTTAGATAGTTCTGCTTCCAGCAAGAACATTGAGTAAAATTTGTAATTGTACAGCGAGGAAGATAAAAACTATGAAGTAACCAAATACACTAATTACATTTGGTGTAGGTATTAAATTCATCAGATAAAGGATAGAGAATTTTTATATTCATTTAAGTTTTATAATATCGAGATAAAGACGATACAACAATATCAATCAAATATACTTTTTTACATCTTACTTATACGAACAGTTTTACAATTGGAACTCGAACGATACTCGACTGTCGGATATTTGGAACGAGAACAATTAGTAGCGGTATCAGACCACCCAAGTGGAGTGAAGTGGGGTGAGATGCACGAGCCGCGATAAATTTGTCTCTCTCTATAAGTTGGCGATTTTCCATTAGTTGACGTCATGTTTCTACGCCCCCTAAGTGAAACCGCGCATTAAGCTGAGAGTTACTGCGTGATTGTGAACACCATACATATTAATACATATAAATAGTTATACTAGTGTGTTCCATTATAAATACTAACAAATCTTTCCTTTAAAAATTATCAAGAATTAGCGATCCGCCTCGCCTTCCAATAAGTAGAATTTACTTTTCTAACGGCAATTATTTTTTAAAATTCCTGACTTGTGCGTAAATAAAAAAGTTTGAAGGTCAACATGCAGATGGCAGCGCTCGTCAACAAGACTAAAGTATACGGACGTGTGGATATCGACGTTCTTGTGTCAGTAACGGGAACCCCCGACATCTCCCTTAAGTGGAACCACGCATTAAGATATGAGTTATTACAGTGTTTGTAATGGAGTAGACTTATAATAGTGGGCTTGGAAAATACCTGTAAGAACAACGTTTTAGAAAGTGACGAGAGATAAACAGTTTAATAAAGTACCTTCACAGTAATGTTCTTTTAGTTAGTCCTGGGTTCGATCCCCGGAACGTTTACTATTGGATTTTTCTATATTAAAATTTTCAATAGTGGCTCGGAGTCTGAATTTGTATCCGATGCAATCAATAATTTCATCACCTATTCCATTAAGGGATGCAAACGTAACTGTTGAAACGTGGAAGAGCACTATACGCCTCTGCTTACGCCTTCGGGGGTATAGACGGGATGTTACGTTTTCATTATTATCTAAAACCTATACTTAATATATTACGAAGTGCCAGTTCATTTATGTTTTTTCGCCTTGAAGGAGAGCCGTACGTACCGCATCCGGTGCGACAGGCTTCACCGGAAACCGGAAGCTGCCTCGCCCCGCCTAATGGATCGAGAGCGATAATAAATATCAGTAGACATTGAAGTTCAAAGATCTGAAGCTATGACTGCTTTGCTGTTAAACGTATCATGTGTGCAACACATCGTGGTATGTGTACCGACAATATGTGTATATGTAACCTAAATGAACCTCAATATATATTTTTGGTATAATTATGGTTTCTTGGCAATGTCCCGGCTAGTTTCGGACTTATGCGAGGATTTTCTGTACACAGCAATTGATGAGAGCTCATGAAGAGGGACGTTGTATGAGTCCAAAATTAGGTTAAAAACGTTCTCTGCTAGAAATATTCCCTTACCGACATCAGTACCTACAACTCAGTATTCTATTTTGTGGATCCACCCGAATTCTGTATATTATATACATATTTGTGTGTCTGGTGAGACAGGACATTGGACTGAGATCGGCTGATGATAATGATGATGATGTATGTGTGCACCATATATTATGAACGTGTTCAGTATGACATTTAAAGTTGTAAATGTAACCATGACATAAATACCGTGATTGGCACCGAAATATAAATTA